>WSYH01003860.1:0-44784 GCA_036426205.1 Ascaphus truei
CACCCCCCCTCACGGCCTCCGGGCAACGCCGGGTATATCAGCTAGTAGGCATATAATTGTCAATAGGAGTGCCAGTGGGCGTGGCTAAATGGATACAACAAAAAACAAACAAAGATGCCCAAAGCTACTTCCATTGTGACAAAAATACACAGTGCAATACCTATATATATTCTCTTGAAAAAACGGTCCTTTAATTTAACCCTTTGGCCAAAGCGTCTTAAGCCTGCTGCCACTTACAAGGCATGACCATAGCAGGTCCTAACAGTCCCTGGGTTAAAATTCTTATTTGCCTGTATTTTTACAGGAAGAATGATCACACTGGATCTGTCGTAACCTGGCAAAATGAAACTGACCTGCTGACTTGGAAAGTGGGGTGGGGCAAGCTTAACCTTGGGTGGGAGGGGGCACTACCTTCCCATAAGCAGCCGAGTCCAGCTGCACACAGTTAACAAAATACACAGATTCCCACAAGCTCTGAGAAATCCCAACCATTACCACATAATATATACAGTTAGGCCCAGAAATAATTGGACACTGATACAAGTTGTGTTATTTCGGCTGTGTACCAAAATAAATTCAAGTTACCGTTAAATAATGAAAATGGGCTTAACGTGCAGTCTATCAGCTTTAATTTGAGGGTATTCACATCCAAATTGGAGAAAGAGTTTAGGAATTACATCTCTTTAATATGTAACCACCTATTTTTAAAGGGACCAAAAGTAATTGTACAATTGACTCAAAAGCTGTTTCATGGACAGGTGTGGGCTATTCCTTCGTTATTTCAGCATCAATTAAGCAGGTAAAAGGTCTGGAGTTGATTCCAGGTGTGGCATTCGCATTTGGAAGCTGTTGCTGTGAATCCACAACATGCGGTCAAAGGACAAGGAGCTCTCAATGCAAGTGAAACAGGGCTCCTTAGGCTGACAAAAAAAAGAAAATCCATCAGAGAGATAGCAGGAACATTAGGAGCGGTCAAATCAACAGTTTGGTACATTCTGAGAAAAAAAGAACGCACTGGTGGTGCTCTGCAACATAAAAATTTCTGGACGTCCACGGAAGACAACCAGTGGTGGAGATCGTAGGATCCTTCCATGGTAAAGAAAAACCCCTTCACAACATCCAGCCAAGTGAAGAACAATCTCCAGGAGGGGTAGGCAATCATTATCCAAGTTACCATAAGAGAAGACTTCACGAGAGAATACAGAGGGTTCATCACAAGGTGCAAACCATTCATAAGTCTCAAGAATAGAAAGGTCAGATTAGACTTTGCCAACAATATCTAAAAAAGCCAGCCCAGTTCTGGAACAGCATTCTTTGACAGATGAAACTAAGATCAACTGTAACAGAATGATGGGAAGAAAAAAGTATGGAGAAGGCTTGGAACGGCTCATGAACGAGAAGATACCACATCATCTATAAAACACGGGGGAGCAGTGTGATGGCATGGGCATGCATGGCTTACAAGGGGTACTGGGTCACTAGTGTTTATTGAGGATGTGACAGAAGACAGAAGCAGCCAGATGAATTCTGAAGAGTATAGGTATATATTTGTCTGCTCAGATTCAGCCAAATTCAGCCTAAATTGATTGGACGGCGCTTCACTTTATAGATGGACAATGACTCAAAACATACTGCGAAAGCAACCCAGGAGTTTTTTAAGGCAAAGAAGTGGAATATTCTGCAATGGCCGAGTCAACACCTGATCTCAACCTGATCGAGCATGCGTATCACTTGTGAAGACAAAAATTAAGGCAGAAAGACCACGAACAAACAAAACTGAAGACAGCTGCAGTAAAGGCCTGGCAAAGCATCACAAAGGAGGAAACTCAGCGTTTGGTGAGCCATGGTTCAGACTCAAGCAGTCATTAGGAAAAATAGAGAGAAGTTGCGCCAAAAGGAATATCTATGTTCAATATGTGACTTCAGTTCTTTCCACAATGCAGTTCCACTGCCGCGTCTCTCAGAGGTGATTCACGGGCTTCTGGATATCCTTTCTGAGGTCAGCTGAACTCGAGCACAGACAGGAAGGAACCTGCAGCAGGGAACCAGCCAAGACAAGACACCCCAACCCTGAGGGCGCTGTGGAGTCTGGCGACATCTCCTCCCTATGCCAATAGATATTGGTCGTTGTGAGTTTTTAATCTCTTTTACTACCTGTTAATAAATTGTATTGCACTATTTTTTCCCGTTGTTATTTCTCTTAAGATACAGGAGGCATCCCCTCACCTAACCCATCCATCACCCACAGAGGAGAAATTCATCTAATCAAATTGGAGACTTGATGTGAGTGTGTTCCTCCACAAGTGAATTTCACCTGTTACCCCCCTCCCCAAATGAAGAAGTGAATTGTGTATAACCATTGTTGTTTTCTCACTGTGGTTCCCCTTTCTCCCTTCAATTTCATACGTTCTACATTTCGTGGGCCACAACAAGAACAACGCGCCTGAGGACCCTTCCCCTTTTTCAAGCAGTCATTGTCTGCAAAGGATTCTCGACAAAGTATTAAAATAATTTTTTTATTTATGATTGTGTTAATTTGTCCAAAACATCACCCAGGGGGATAACAAAAACGCCTCCTACGCGTTCGGACGGGTAGGTAGCAGCTGGTGGGGTCCCTGAAGATTATTGATTTTTGGATAGAGTTACGCAGGGTGGAGACACCTTTTCCTCTTCTTTCTCCTTCAATTACATTTGAGCCCTGAAATAAGGGGAATGTGTATGAAAATGGTTGCAATTCCTAAAAGTTTCATACGATTTTTTTGTTACAACCCCTTGAATTAAAGCTGAAAGCCTGCATTTCTATTGCATCTCGGCTATTTCATTTCAAATCCATTGTGGTGGCGTACAGAGCCAAAATTATGAAAATGGTTGTCAGTGTCAATTATTTCCGGACCTAACTGTATAGCATAAAGTGTCAAAAGGAGTTAGGACCTGCTACGGTCATGCTGTAAGTGGGCACTCGTCCTCTGTATTTCCTGATCACACTCGATCTCCTCAGTGTAGGAGGAGGGTCCAGGGGTTTCAGGAGACTCCGAATTGGCCACATAGAAGGGGCTGACCCTGCGTCTGTCCTCTGTACACCCTACGTGTTTCAAAAGCTCTGTGCTTCTTCCTCCTCAAGGGCATGGGTAACATTCCATCACATTTACCCAGAAGTGTCCTTATATAGCAGCTTGAAACCCAAAACCCTCTCTCACACCTTCTCACTCTTCTTCTGCAGGAGTCTCCTGGAACCCCTGGAGACCCTCCTCCTACACTGAGGGAGATACGGAGTGTGATCAGGAAGTACAGAGGACGTCGTGCGCACGTGCGCGAGCCCGGGTAAGACGGCCCGGAGGGAAACACAGGCGAGGGACAGGAAGGCACGCCGGAGGAAGCTGACACCAGACTGATTATTTCCGCTGATCCTAGTGCTGAGTGTACAGTGCAGCACACAGAGTGTGTAGTGGGATAATCCCTAAATTTGTATTGTGTTTGTTCCTTATTAAAGTAATCGCACCATAGAGGGGGTCGTTTGTTTCTTCTCGTCTTCATATAACAGGGGCAGGTCCAGGTACTGACGGGCATCACACCCTGCGTCAGGAGTCTAACCCAACACTGCCGGTTCCTATCAGGGCTTATAGTGTTGAGGCCAGTGGAAAGCTTAGCCAGGGGCGCTAGGCTACACATATATCAGAGAATGTGCTAGAGACGGAGGATGGAAAACTCAGCTTTAATACTTCTTTTATAAAATAAATAAAGGGGTGGTGGATTCAGGAACAACCTCCCACCAGAGGTGGAAGAGGCTAATAGAGCAAGGGAAATCCAAAAGGCTGGGGGTAAAGGGGTATCATAGATATGAACAACCCCAAATGATCTGTGGAAGTGAACTGGGGCGCTCCCTTTGCACAATACTTGATGCTGAAACAGAAGAGTAGGGTCACAATCAACTATTAATATAACCCACTTCAAGTGCTCAGTGTCTGCTGCTCAACCCCTGGAAAAGGATCTTCCCGCGATCCTCAAGACGACATATGTGGAAAAAGAGGGGCGCAGACAAGGGTCAGAGACAGTGTCAGACCGGTGATTGAAAAAAACAATGTGAGACCAATGATTAAAGGTACAGGGGTGATATGAATATATACAATATGTACTCACACAGGCCTCTGTGTGGTACTGGATAGGAATATAGGTATCTTTATTCTTTCTTCCTGTGGTCAGTCACCACTACCTCTCCTCTGTACGTCAGGGATGGGCCACTCAGGGCGCATAGTAGGATACAGCGCCAACAGATGAATAAAATAACATTTATTTAGCAAAGAAAGTGAGAAACAATTAACTCACATGTGAAAACTGCTCAAGGACGCTGGCGTCAGCCTCCTGCTCTCCGGTTGCAGTGTGCTCCTGTTCGCCGCGGTCCGGTCTACAGGACTGATCACCTCAATGCAGGCGCCGGCTAGCGTGTCCTCACAGCAGACACACAGCTCGGTCAGGCCTCGGCACACACAACGCGTTTTCGGATCGTTAAATTCTTCGACAACACCTGACGAAGGATTTAACGATCCGACACGCGTTGTGTGCAGAGACCTGGACCAGAAGCTGTGTGTCTGCTTGAGGACACCGTAGCCGGCGCCTGCATTGAGGGTGATCTGCCAAATGATCTGTGGGCAGACTGGGGGGGCTACGGGTTTTCTTATTTCCATGTTTCATGTCTCCCAGCTTCAAAACTGGGACACACGTTGCATACAAAACGGCTCCAGATGTGCCATTGAAACTGAATCCGGTTAAACGAGACTATGTTCCTTGATAAATCTGGTGTCCTTGGTGCAGCCAATGCTTGCTCCCATTTTGCAGCCAAGACACTGATCAAACCTCCGGAAGAAATGAGAAATAATATTGTGTCTCCGCGAGAATCATGTTTTTCTGGCTTGTATCTCAGGAGTGGAAACCAGTAAATATATACTACAAAAGAACAGAAATCCCAAGCTACATCCAATGTGACCAAATACATAGTAAAATACTTCAGTGTTAGTATTCTCCTGAGTAAGGGTCATTACTTAAACCCTTTTGGTCAACGCACGACCAGTATGCAGCCCCGTCACGGCATGACCAGTATGCAGCCCCATCACGGCATGACCAGTATGCAACCACCGTCACGGCATGACCAGTATGCAGCCCGTCACGGCACGTGACCGTATGCGCCCCGTCACGGCGTGACCAGTATGCAGCCCCGTCACGGCATGACCAGTATGCAGCCCCGTCACGGCAATGACCATATTGCAGCCACGTCCACGGCATGCCAGTATCAGCCACTTCACGGCCGACCTAGTATGCAGCCACGTCACGGCATGACCGTATGCAGCCACGTCACGGCCATCATGACCAGTATAGCAGCCCCGTCACGGCATGACCATATGCAGCCACGTCACCGGCATGATCAGTTTGCAGCCCTCACGGCATGACAGTAATGCAGCCACGTCACGGCATGACCAGTATGCAGCCCGTCACGGCATGACCAGTATGAGCACGTCCACGGTCACATGACCAGTATGCAGGCCACGTCCAGCATGACAGATGCAGCCCCTCACGGCATGACCAGTAGCAGCCCCGTCACGGCATACCAGTATGCAGCCCCGTCCACGGCCACGACCATGTATGCAGCCCCGTCACGGCACGACACCAGTATGACAGCCCCGTCACGGCTGACCAGTATGTCAGCCCCGTCACGGCATGACCAGTATTGCACCGCCCGTCACGGCATGACCAGTATGCAGGACCTCACGGCATGACCAGTATCAGCCAGCCCCGTCACGCGGTGACCAGTATGCAGCCCGTCACGGCATGACCAGTTGGCAAGCCCCGTCACGGCACGACCAGTATGCAGCCCGTCACGATCACCACCATGTCATGCAGCCCCGTCACGCATGACCAGATGCAGACCGTCACGGCATGACCGTATGCGGCACGTCACGCGTACCGTATGCAGCCCACCGTCCACGGCGTGACCAGTAGCGCCCGTCACGGCATGACCAGATGCAGCACCCGTCAGCGACCATATAGCGTCACGGCACGACCAGTATTACCGTCACGCGCCTACTGATACCAGATGCACCCCGTCACGCATGACCAGTATGCAGCCCCGTCACGGCATGACCAGTATGCAGGTCCTAACACTACCTGTGAGTATTCTCGTCCTACTGCTGGAGGGAGAATGGTCTCGGTGGGTTTGTCTGCACAGGAACATGGAAAACCTGCTACTTAAAAAGTGGGGTGGGGTGAGCTTAAACCCTGGGAGGAGGGGGTGAGCTTAAACCCTGGGAGGAGGAGAGGGTAGCTTAAACCCTGGGAGGAAAGGAGGGGTGTGGAGCTTAACCCTGGGAGGAGGGGAGGGTGAGCTTAAACCCTGGGAGGAGGGGAGGGGTGAGCTTAAACCCTGGGAGGAGGGAGGGTGACTTAAACCTGGGAGGAGGGGAGGGTGAGCTTAACCCTGGAGGAGGGGAGGGGCTGACAACCCTGGAGGAGGGGGTGGCTTAAACCCGGGAGGAGGGGAGGGGTGGCTTTTATAAACCCTGAGAGGAGGGGGAGGGGTGAGCTTAAACCCCTGGAGAAGGGAGGGTGAGCTTAAACCCTGGGAGGGAAGGGAGGGGTTGAGCTTAAACCCTGGGAGGAGGGGAGGGGTGAGCTTAAACCCGGGAGGAGGGAGGGTGAGTTAACTGGGAGGAGGGAGGCGTGAGCTAAAAGTGGGAGGAGGGAGGGGTGAGTTTAAACCCGGAGCGGGGCCACATCCTCCAGACACTGATACCAGCTGAAAATGAATGAACACACAATCCCCGCGATCGCTAACCCCAGATCCCACCTCATCATACAGTATATATTTGTGTCAAAAGGACAGCTACTGAGCGTGGCCAAATGTACACAACAAAACAATAAAATACCCAATGCTACATCCAATGGGACACAATACATAGCTAAATACTGCAATGTTAGTATTCCCACGAGTAAGGGTCATTTAGTTAAACCCTGCAGGCTTATAACGCTTTGGCCAAAGGGTTTAATTAAATGACCCATACTCATGAGAATACTAACACCGAAGTATTACACACACACACACACACAACCACACAACACACAAGACACACAACACAACCACACACACACACACCAACACCAACCCACACACAAAACCAAACACACCACACACACCAACACACACACACACACACCAACACACACGATAACAGACCAAACGTATCTCACGATAACCAGAAATGATTCTTCAACAAACCAAATCCTAAAGGGGCTGCGGGTTTTGTTAGTACCCCGGGCTGCTGGGGTTATTAGTGCCGGTGGGTTAGACGGGTGTCGGCGAGCGGTTGGTTTGAGTCCCGCGCTGCGGGTTTTAGTCCCGGGGCTGCGGGGTTGTTTTAGTCCCGGGCGGCTGCGGGTTTTAGTCCCGGGGCTGCGGGTTGATAGTCCCGGGGTGCGGGTGGGTTTTAGTCCCGGGCTGCGGGTTTTAGTTCCTGGGGCTGCGGGTGTTTTAGTTCCGGAGCTGGGGTTTTTAGTCCCGGGGCTGCGGGTTTTAGTTCAGCTGAGGTAGTCCGGCTGCGGGGTTTTCTGCGTAGAGTCCCGGGGCTGCGGGTTTTTAGTAGCTGGCGCTGCGGGTTTTAGTTCCACGATTGCGGGGTTTTAGTCCCGGGGCTGCGGGTTTTAGTTCCCGGGGCTGCGGGTTGTTAGTCCCCGGGGCTGAGGGGTTTTTCAGTCCCGGGGGCTGCGGGTTTATCCCGGGGCTGCGGGTTTTAGGTCCCGGGTGCGGGTTTTAGTTCCAAGGCTGCGGGTTTTTAGTCCCGGGCTGCGGGTTTTGGGGGGTTTTAGTCCCCGGGCGACTGCGGGTTTAGTCCCGAGGGCTGCGGGTTTTTTAGTCCCGGGAGGGCTGCGGGTTTTAGTCCCCGGGGCGGCGGTTCCCGGCGCGGGTTTTAGTCCACGGCCTGCGGGTTTTAGTCCCGGGGTGGGGGTTTAGTCCCGGGGCCGTGCGGGTTTTAGTCACCGGTGGCTGCGGTTTTAGTCCCCGGGGCTGCGGTTTTAGTCCCGGGGCTGCGGGTTTTAGTCCCGGGGTCTGCGGGTTTAGTCCCGGGGCCTGCGGGTTGTTTTGTCCCGGGCTGAGCGGGGTTTTATGTCCCGGGGTGCTGCGGGTTTATTCCGGGGCTGCGGGTTTAGTCCCCGGGGCTGCGGTTTTTGTTCCATGCTGCGAGTTTTAGTCCGGAGCTGGCGGAGTCCGGGGCTGCGGGTTTAGTCCCGGGGCTGCGGGTTAGTCCCCGGGGCCTCGGCGGTTTTAGTCCGGGGGCTTGCGGTTTAGTCCCGGGGCTGCGGGTTTTAGTCCCGGGGCGGCTTCGCGGTTTTAGTCCCGGGGGCTGCGGGTTTATTTAGTCCGGGTGCGGGTTTTAGAGTCCCGGGCGTGCGGTCCGGGGGTGTTTAGGTCCCCGGGGCTGCGGGTTTAGTCCCCGGGACTGCGGGTTTAGTCCCCGGGGCTGCGGGTTTTAGTCCCGGGGCTGCGGGTTTTAGTCCCGGGGCTGCGGTTTTAGTCCGGGTCTTGCGGGTTTTAGTCTGGGCTGCGGGTTTTGTTGTCCTGCTCGGGTTTGTATGCGGGTTTTAGTCCCAGGGCTGCGGGTTTTAGTCCCCGGGGCTGCGGGTTTAGTCCCCGGGGCTGCGGGTTTTAGTCCCGGGGCTGCGGGTTTATTTCCACGGCGCGAGGTTTAGTTCCGACACTGCTCCCCCCCCCCCGCCTTTCACGCCCCCCCCCCGCCTTTTCACGCCCCCCGGCCTTCCCCCTTGCCTTTCACGCCCCCCTCCGTTCTACGCCCCCCCCCCCCTGCTTTCACCCCCCCTCACGGCCTCCGGGCAACGCCGGGGATAATCAGCTAGTAGGCATATAATTGTCAATAGGAGTGCCAGTGGGGGGGCTAATAGGATACAACAAAAACAAACAAAGATGCCCAAAGCTACTTCATTGTGACAAAATACACAGGTGCAATACCATATATATTCTCTTGAAAAAACGGTCCTTTAATTTACCCTTGGCCAAAGCGTCTTAAGCATGCTGCCACTTACAAGGCATGACCATAGCAAGGTCCTACAGTCCTCGGGTTAAAATTCTTATTTGCCTGTATTTTTAACAGGAAGAATGATCACACTGGATCATGTCGTAACTGGCAAAATGAAACTGACCTGCTGACTTGGAAAGTGGGGTGGGCAAGCTTAACTTGGGTGGGAGGGGGCACTACCTTCCCATAAGCAGCCGAGTCCAGTGCACTACAGTTAACAAAATACACAGATTCCACAAGCTCTGGAAATCCCCAACCCTTACCCATAATATATACAGTTAGGCCCAGAAATAATTGGACACTGATACAAGTTGTGTTATTTGGCTGTGTACAAAATAAATTCAAGTTACCGTTAAATAATGAAAAATGGGCTTAACGTGCAGTCTTATCAGCTTTAATTGAGGGTATTCACATCCAAATTGAGGAGAAAGAGTTTAGGAATTACATCTTTAATATGTAACCACCTATTTTAAAGGGACCAAAAGTAATTGTACAATTGACTCAAAAGCTGTTTCATGGACAGGTGTGGGCTATTCCTTCGTTATTTCAGCATCAATTAAGCAGGTAAAAGGTTGGAGTGATTCCAGGTGTGGCATCGCATTTGGAAGGTTGCTGTGAATCCACAACATGCGGTCAAAGGAGCTCTCAATGAAGTGAACAGGGCTCCTTAGGCTGCAAAAAAAAAGAAAATCCATCAGAGAGATAGCAGAGGAACATTAGGAGCGGTCAAATCAAAAGTTTGGTACATTCTGAGAAAAAAAGAACGCCACTGGTGTGCTCTGCAACATAAAAATTTCTGGACGTCCACGGAAGACAACGTGGTGGATGATCGTAGGATCCCTTCCATGGTAAAGAAAAACCCTTCACAACATCCAGCCAAGTGAAGAACACTCTCCAGGAGGTAGGCATATCATTATCCAAGTCTACCATAAAGAGAAGACTTCACGAGAGCAAATACAGAGGGTTCATCTGTGGCGGTAGGGAGGGTTTGGCCCGGGGTTAACGGGGTTACCCCCCAAGGGCCCCCCTCTAACGTCGCCAGGGAGACAAGGGGTTAACTGGGCTGAGGCCCAGAAATGTGATTTTACCCTTGTTATAACCTGTAAATGTATTCTTCCCTGTTCCATTGTAATGTCTGGGTTAATCAGTACCTGCAAACACACACACTGGGTCATCAGGGGTTAATTGTGTAAGCCCAGTGGGAAACATCATACCGGTCTATAACATCATACCCGCCATAGTAACATCATTACACGGCTATATAACATACTACCGGCAATAACATCATACCCGCTATATAACATCATACCCGGATATATAACTCATACCCAGATATATAACATCATACCCGGCTATATAACAGACACTACAGCTATATTAACTATCATACACTCATACTACATCCTCATACTCCGGCTATATAACACATATCGTACGGCTATATAACATTCATACCGGCTATATAAATCATACCCGGTATATACACATCAACCCGCGATATAAACTATAACCAAATACCCGTGCTTTTATCATCAACCATCATCTCACCACCGGCGTATATAACATCATGCCCAGATAATAACACATATACCCGCATAATTAACATCATCACCCGGCTTTATAATATCACAATATTCAATACCCAGCTATATAAACCTCATACACCGGATATATAAACATCATACCCGGCTATATAATCACCGGCTATATATCATACCGCGCATATAAACTATAAGCCGATAATCCAAAACCCGGCTTATCAACACCGCATCATACCCCGGCGTAAATAAACATCATACCCGGCTATATAAAATTCATACCCCGCTACTATAACATCATACCGCAGTATATAACATCATGCCCGGCTATATGAACATCCATAACCCTATATAAATATCAACCGCTATCATACTCACCGGCTATATTAACATCATACCCGGCTATAATACATACCCGGCTTATCTAACCCGGCTATATACATCATACCGGCTCATAATAACATCATCCCAGATATAATCACATACATCATACCCGGCTATATAACATCATACCCGGCTATATAACATATCACGCATTAACATCATACCCGGCGTATTACACATCAAATACGAGCTATATAACATCATACCCGGCTATATAAACATCATACCCGGCTATATAACATCATACCCAGCTATCTAACATCATACCCGGCTATCTATACATCATTCCCGGCTATATAACATCAATACCCAGGTATTATATACATCATGACCCGGTATATAAAATCCACACCGAGCTATTATAACATCATACCGCCAAATAACATCATACCCGCCAGTATAGACACACACAATAACATACCCGAGATATATAACATCATACAAGCCCGTATAACTCATACCCGTATAATAACATCATGAAAAAAAACACTGCTATATAACACATCATACCCAGATAGATAACAAACATCATACACCAGATATATAACATCATAACCGCATAATAATCATCCATATATAAATTCAACCCGTATACTATAACAACTCAGACCGCTATTAACATCATCACATCGTCTAGAACCCTGGCTCTAATACCCACATACCCGCAATACACAATATCCTTATATAACACTCATACCCTTTACATCTAGACGCTCATATACAGCTAGTATACATACATAACCGCATCGTAACCGGCTACTATAACACTATACCGCTTATATAACATCATACCAGACTATATCACAACATCATACCCACCGTATTCATCATCTAATATCATAAACTATCCGGCTATACTAAACATCATTACCCGGTGATGATAACACAATGATCACCTAATAACATCACTACCGGCTATATAACATAGATACCGCTTCTATACTCATCGTCTAACATCATACCGGCTTATATAACCAAACCCTTCCATATCACTCGACCGGCCATATACTCCTACCGCTATAACATCATACCCGGTTATCTACATCATATACCAGAGCTATAAACATCATACCGCTTCCTCAACGTATAACATCATACCGGCTATTATAACATCTCATACCCGGATAGTATAACCATCATACCGCATATATACATCATTCCGATCTTAACATCATACCCAGATATATAACATCATACCCAGCTATAATAACATCATACCCCCGGCTATATAACATCATACCCAGTCTATATCACATCATACGCCGGCTTATATAACATCATACCCGCTATGAACCATCATAACCCGCTATATCATAACACTCTAATCACATCATCTACATCCCAGCTTCTACACATCAGATACCACTCATACATATATAACATCATGCCCGTCTATATAACATTTCCCCTCATACCCATTCTCTATCAACATCATACCCGGCTTATATAACATCATACCCGGCTATATACATCATACCCGGCTACTATAACATCATACCAGGCTATATATAACATCATACCCGGCTATATAACATCATAACATACCCAGCTATATAACATCATACCCAGACTATATAAATCATACCCGGCTATATAACATCTACCCGGCTATATTACCCAACTATATAACATCATACCCGGCTATATAACATCATACCCGGCTATATAACATCATACCGGCTATATAACATCATACCGGCTATATAACATCATACCCGGCTATATAACATCATTACCCGGCTATATTAACATCATACCCGGCTATATACACATACATCATACCGGCTATATAACATCATACCCGGCTATATCACCAATCATTACCCGGATATATATAACATATACCCCCCTCATATAAACATCATACCCGGCTATATATACAATATCATACCCAGGAATATAACATCATACCCGGCTATATAACATCATACCCGGCATAATAACATCATACCCAGATAAACATCATACCGGATATATAACATCATACCCGGCTATTTATACATCATACCGGCCTATATAACATCACACCCGGCTATATTATAACATAAGACCGTGCTATATAACATCATACCCGAGCATATACACATCTACCGATATATAACATCATACCCGGCTAGACATCATACGAATCAATATACCGGATATATAACATCATACCCGGCTATAAACAATCATACCGGCCTATATAACATAACCCGAGCTATATAACATACCGGATATACACATCATACCCGGCTATCATTACCACTATACATTCAACCGGCATATAAACATCATACCCGGCTAGTATATAAACATCATACCCGCTATCTAAATTCCATACCCGCTCGATATCATACCTAATAACATCAACCGGCTTATAACATTCATACCCGGCGTATATAACATTCTACGCTAAAACAAGCTTATAACATCATACGGGAAATCATACACGTTATAACATCATACCGGCTAATATAATACAGTATATAACCATTCATACCCGGGTAATAAATCATACCGGCTATATAACATCCTACCCGGCTATATAACATCATACCCGTATATATAACATCATACCCAGCTATATAACACATGCATACCGAGCTATAAATCATACGTATATAACATTCATAACGCAGTATATAACATCATACCCCAACGGACACATACTAAATACCATACCCGGCTATATAAACGATTCAGACCCGGCCCTATATAACATCATACCGCTATATAAATCATACCAGATATTATAACATAACCAGATTATAAAGCATACCCACTATATAACATCATACCAGATATATAACATCACACCCGGCTATATAACATCACACCCAGCTATATAACACATACGGCTATAATAACTCATACCCGGGCTATTATAACATCATACGGCTATATAAAATCTACCCGGACTAACATCATAACAGATAATTACATAACTCACGGCATAATATACAATCTATACTAACCGGCCTATTCTCATACCAGCACTTCATACCGGCTCTATAAACCGGTATAAATTACCCGAGTAATATAACATCATACCCGGCTATATAACATCCATACCCGGCTATATAACATCATACCGGCTGGCTATACATTAACGGCTATAACATCCTCCCCGGCTACGTATAACATCATACCCGCTATATAAACATAATACCCGAGAAACATACACGTATATCTACATCATACCGGCTATATAAATCATACCCGGCTATTACATCTACCGCTATATAAACACCAGGCTATATAAATCTAACCGGCCTATATAACATCACGCTACCACGGCTAACTCGCTATAAAATCATACCCGGCATATAACATAATTCGCTTACATACCGGCTATATAAACATCATACCCGGCTATATAACATCATACCAGGCTATTAACATCATACCCGGATATATAACATCATACCGGCTATATAAATCATACCCGGATATATAACATCATACCCAGATATATAACATCATACCCACCTATATAACATCATACCCGGCTATTAAATATCCCATTATACATCATACCCAGACTATATAACCATCATACCGGCTTATATAAAACATCATACCCGGCTATATAACATCATACCCGGCATATAACATATACCGCTTACTCAGTACCAGTACTATAAATCATCACCCAGATTATAGACAATCATTACCCAGATTATAACATCATCCACCAGGCTCTATATAAATTCATACCCTACTATATCACTCATACGGCTTATAAACATCCATCTACCGGACTATATAACATCATACCCCGGCTAAAATCATAACCGATAACATCATACCGGCATCATCAACTTAAACATCATACCCGGCTATAAATCATACCCCGGCTATACTAACATCATACCCGGCTATATACATAATACCAGGGCTAGAGAAAATCATACCCGGCATATAACATCATAACCCGGCTATATAACCATCATACCCGGCTATAATAACAATCTCATACCCGGCACTATAAACATCATACCCGGCCTATATAACAATCATACCCGAGTATTATAACATCATACTCCGGGACTATATAACATCCATCACCCGGCATTATAAACATTACCGCTAATAACCCAGATATATAACATCATTACCCGGCTATAAGTCTACCTATTATAACATCATACCCTGTAATAATACGCTAATATAACATCATACGGGCATATAAAACACATACCGGCTTTATAGTACTCGCAGTATGAACTATATACACGGGCTATATAACATCATACCGGCATATATAACATCATACCACGGCTATAAATCATCATACCCGGTTAACATAACCAGATTATAACATATACCCGGAACGATAATCAAGAATATAAATCATACCCGCTAATATAAATCATCAACCAGCTATCATAACATCAGAACCACGCTATTATAAAAACAATTCGATACACGAGATTCCTCACACAAGACTCTGAGCAACCCCAACCATTACCAATTATATATATATATCTTTCAATATATAAAATCGAATGAGTTTTAGTAGAGGTTAGTGCTATCGCCGGTGAATCTTGTATGTGGTCCGTGACTCATTGGCCAAGAGGTACGCCCAACGGTGACATCACCTCCTTCCCACTCTGCACCACACCTTGCAGTCACACCACACGGCCCAGAACCTCTGAGGACTCCTTGGTACACAGTAACCCCCACTCAACAACTCACAACACACTGTCCACACTCAACTAACTGTACACACATCCACTCAACCTGTACCCCACGAACCACTGTGTACAGCACACAGTTCACAGTCAGCCCCTTTGTGAAACAACAACCCTGGGCGTACACAACGTACACAACCCACACACACAACACACATCACACCACTTACACCACACACACACAACACAACACACAACACACACACAACCTACACACACACACACACACAACACCACACACACACACACCACACACACACCACCACAACACACGACACACAGCCGTGTAACACACACACTGTCAGGCCTGCGTGTACACACAAACACAACACCACTCTACCCCCTGTGTTACACACACACACCACCTACTGCTCACCTCTCCCGCGCCCCGCTTTCCACTACATTCCATCCCCGGCGGGGGAACAGGCAGCGTGACCTTCGCGGACCCCGCCTCATCGTCCATCCCGCGAAGCAGACCCACCTTCCTCCTCGCCGATGACGCAATAACGTGCGCAGGCGCATGATCGACAAGATATCCCGTGCCACACGCGGCGCACATTACACCCCCTAGCCTCACCTTCCCGGCCGACTCCCGCTCCCCTCATTCTCCATCCCCGGCGGGGGGAACAGGCAAGCCGGGACATGCCGGGGGAGAAGCTAGCGATTCCATACCACGCGCAGCGGACCCCCTTCCTCATACGCCTGGATTGCGCTAAGATGGGCGGCGGCGCCGACTGAGAGGCTTCCCTCGTGCGACACGCAGGGCGCACGACATTACACCCCTCCGCCCTCACCTCTCCGGCGCTCACCCTCATCTCCCATCCCCGGCAGGGGCAAAGGCAGCGGTCTCGCGGCGCCAATCTCATCCTCGCGGGAGGCTGGCATGGCGGCGGGGAACAGCGGGACAAGCGGAACCCCTTCTCCTCGCGATGCAGCCTAAGATTGCTCCGAGCGGAAAGCTCGAGATGTCAAGTCGGGTGCGGAAGAAAAGCAGATATATCTCCATCGAACATGCGCACGAAGTTGAGAAGTGCGAGTTCTGGCGGCCCTGACTAAGGTAGGGTAGTACCGATGTTGTCGCTCTGTGTACGTGTGTGTGTGTCATCTGTTGTTGTGTACTGTGTGTGTGTGTGTGTGTGTGTGTGTGTGTGTGTGTGTGACACTGTGTGTGTGTGTGTCACACCTGTGTGTGTGTGTCACACTGTGTGTGTGTGTTGCCCCCCAGGCCTTTCAGGCCCCCCCCCCCGCCTTTCAGGGCCCCCCCCCGCCTTTCCGCCCCCCGTTCCGCCCCCCCCGCCTTTCACGCCCTCCCGCCTTTCACGCCCCCTCCTCCTTCTACGCGCCCCACCCCTGCCTTGCCCCCCCCTTTACAACCCCCCCTCACGGCCTCCGGGCAACGCCGGGTATATCAGCTAGTAGGCATAATAATTGTCAATAGGAGTGCCAGTGGGAGTGGCTAAATGGATACAACAAAAACAAACAAAGATGCCCAAAGCTACTTCCATTGTGACAAAATACACAGGTGCAATACCTATATATTCTCTTGAAAAAAAGTTCCTTTAATTTAACCCCTTTGGCCAAAGCGTCTTAAGCATGCTGCCACTTACAAGGCATGACCATAGCAGGTCCTAACAGTCCTGGGTTAAAATTCTTATTTGCCTGTATTTTTACAGGAAGAATGATCAACTGGATCTGTGAACCTGGCAAAATGAAACTGACGTGACTTGGAAAGTGGGGTGGGGAAGCTTAACTTGGGTGGGAGGGGGCACTACCTTCCCATAAGCAGCCGAGTCCAGCTGCACACAGTTAACAAAATACACAGATTCCCAAAAGCTCTGGAAAATCCCAAACATACCAAATAATATATACAGTTAGGCCCAGAAATAATGGACACTGATACAAGTTTGTGTTATTCTGGCTGTGTACCAAAATAAATTCAAGTTACCGTTAAATAATGAAAATGGGCTTAACGTGCAGTCTATCAGCTTTAATTGAGGGTATTCCAATCCAAATTGGAGAAAGAGTTTAGGAATTACATCTCTTTAATATGTAACCACCTATTTTAAAGGGACCAAAAGTAATTGTACAATTGACTCAAAAGCTGTTTCATGGACAGGTGTGGGCTATTCCTTCGTTATTTCAGCATCAATTAAGCAGGTAAAAGGTCTGGAGTTGATTCCAGGTGTGGCATTCGCATTTGGAAGTGTGCGTGAATCCACAACATGCGGTCAAAGGAGCTCTCAATGCAAGTGAAACAGGGCTCCTTAGGCTGACAAAAAAAAGAAAATCCATCAGAGAGATAGCAGGAACATTAGGAGCGGTCAAATCAACAGTTTGGTACATTCTGAGAAAAAAAGAACGCACTGGTGGTGCTCTGCAACATAAAAATTTCTGGACGTCCACGGAAGACAACCAGTGGTGGATGATCGTAGGATCCTTCCATGGTAAAGAAAAACCCCTTCACAACATCCAGCCAAGTGAAGAACAATCTCCAGGAGGGGTAGGCAATCATTATCCAAGTTACCATAAAGAGAAGACTTCACGAGAGCAATACAGAGGGTTCATCACAAGGTGCAAACCATTCATAAGTCTCAAGAATAGAAAGGTCAGATTAGACTTTGCCAAACAATATCTAAAAAAGCCAGCCCAGTTCTGGAACAGCATTCTTTGACAGATGAAATAAGGATCAACTGTTGTAACAGAATGATGGGAAGAAAAAAGTATGGAGAAGGCTTGGAACGGCTCATGAACCGAAGCATACCACATCATCTATAAAACACGGGGGAGGCAGTGTGATGGCATGGGCATGCATGGCTTACAAAGGTACTGGGTCACTAGTGTTTATTGATGATGTGACAGAAGACAGAAGCAGCCAGATGAATTCTGAAGAGTATAGGGATATATTGTCTGCTCAGATTCAGCCAAATTCAGCTAAATTGATTGGACGGCGCTTCACTTTATAGATGGACAATGACTCAAAACATACTGCGAAAGCAACCCAGGAGTTTTTTAAGGCAAAGAAGTGGAATATTCTGCAATGGCCGAGTCAACCACCTGATCTCAACCTGATCGAGCATGCGTATCACTTGCTGAAGACAAAAATTAAGGCAGAAAGACCCACGAACAAACAACAACTGAAGACAGCTGCAGTAAAGGCCTGGCAAAGCATCACAAAGGAGGAAACTCAGCGTTTGGTGATGTCCATGCGTTCCAGACTTCAAGCAGTCATTAGGAAAAATAGAGAAGTTGCGCCAAAAGGAATATCCTACTGTTCAATATGTGACTTCAGTTCTTTCCACAATGCAGTTCCACTGCCCGAGTCTCTCAGAGGTGATTCACGGGCTTCTGGATATCCTTTCTGCAGTCAGCTGAACTCGACGCACAGACAGGAAGAACCTGCCAGCAGGGAACCAGCCAAGACAAGACACCCCAACCCTGAAAGGGACGCGCTGTGGAGTCTGGCGACATCTCCTCCCTATGCCAATAGATATTGGTCGCTTGTGAGTTTTTAATCTCTTTTACTTACCTGTTAATAAATTGTATTGCACTATTTTTTTCCCTTTCGTTTTATTTTCTTGAAGATACCAGGAGGCATCCCCTCACCCTCAACCCATCCAATCACCCACAGAGGAGAAGTCATCTAATCAAAATTGGAGACTTGATGTGAGTGTGTCTCCTCCCACAAGTGAATTTTCACTGTCTACCCCCCTCCCCAAATGAAGAAGTGAATTGTGTATAACCATTGTGTTGTTTTCTCACTGTGGTTCCCCTTTCTTCCCTTCAATTTCATACGTTCTACATTTCGTGGAGCCACAACAAGAACAACGCGCCTGAGGACCCTTCCCCCTTTTTCAAGCAGTCATTGTCTGCAAAGGATTCTCGACAAAGTATTAAAAATAATTTTTTTATTTATGATTGTGTTAATTTGTCCAAAAACATCACCCCAGGGGGGATAACAAACAGCCTCCTACGCGTTTCGGACGGGTAGGTAGCAGCGTGGTTGGGGTCCCTGAAGATTTATTGATTTTTGGATAGAGTTACGCAGGGTGGAGCACCCTTTTCCTCTTCTTTCTCCTTCAATTACATTTGAGCCCCTGAAATAAGGGGACTGTGTATGAAGTTGCAATTCTAAACGTTTCATACGATTTTTTTGTTCAACCCCTTGAATTAAAGCTGAAAGCCTGCATTTCTATTGCATCTCGGCTATTTCATTTCAAATCCATTGTGGTGGCGTACAGAGCCAAAATTATGAAAATGGTGTCAGTGTCCAATTATTTCCGGACCTAACTGTATATGCATATAAGTGTCAAAAGGAGTTAGGACCTGCTACGGTCATGCCTTGTAAGTGGGCACTCGTCCTCTGTATTTCCTGATCACACTCCGATCTCCCTCAGTGTAGGAGGAGGGGCTCCAGGGGTTTCAGGAGACTCCGAATTGGCCACAATAGAAGGGGCTGACCCTGCGTCTGTCCTCTGTACACCCTACGTGTTTCAAAAGCTCTGTGCTTTCTTCCTCAAGGGCATGGGTACAATTCAATCCATTTACCCAGAAGTGTCCTTATATAGCAGCTTGAACCCAAAACCTCTCTCACACCTTCTCCTCTTCTTCTGCAGGAGTCTCCTGGAACCCCTGGAGACCCTCCTCCTACACTGAGGGAGATCGGAGTGTGATCAGGAAGTACAGAGGACGCGTGCGCACGTGCGCGAGCCCGGGTACTGACGGCGCCGGAGGGGAAACACAGGCGAGGACAGGAGAGGCACGCCGGAGGAAGCTGACACCAGACTGATTATTTACGCTGAGTCCTAGTGCTGAGTGTACAGTGCAGCACCACAGAGTGTGAGTGGGATTAATCCCTAAATTTGTATTGTGTTTGTTCCTTATTAAAGTAATCTGCACCATAGAGGGGCGTTTGTTTTCTTCTCGTCTTCATATAACAGGGCAGGTCCAGGTACTGACGGGCATCACACCCTGCGCAGGAGTCTAACCCCAACACTGCCGGTTCCTATCAGGGCTTATAGTGTTGAGGCCAGTGGAAAGCTATAGCCAGGGGCGCTAGGCTACACATATATCAGAGAATGTGCTAGAGACTGGAGGATGGAAAACTCAGCTTTAATACTTCTTTATAAAATAAATAAAGGGGTGGTGGATTCATGGAACAACCTCCCACCAGAGGTGGAAGAGGCTAATAGAGCAAGGGAAATCCAAAAGGCTGGGGGTAAAGGGGTATCATAGATATGAACAACCCCAAATGATCTGTGGAAGTGAACTGGGGCGCTCCCTTTGCACAATACTTGATGCTGAACAGAAGAGTAGGGTCACAATCAACATATAAATATACCACACTTCAAGTGCTCAGTGTCTGCTGCTCAACCCCTGGAAAAGGATCTTCCCGCGATCCTCAAGACGACATATGTGGAAAAAGAGGGGCGCAGACAAGGGTCAGAGACAGTGTCAGACCGGTGATTGAAAAACACAATGTGAGACCAATGATTAAAGGTACAGGGGTGATATGAATATATACAATATGTACTCACACAGGCCTCTGTGGTACTGGATAGGACTATAGGTATCTTTATTTTCTTTCTTCCTGTTGGTCAGTCACACTACCTCTCCCTCTGTACGTCAGGGATGGGCCACTCAGGGCGCATAAGTAGGATACAGCGCCACACAGATGAATAAAATAACATTTATTTAGCAAAGAAAGTGAGACAACAATTAACTCACATGTAGAAAACTGCTCAAGGACGCTGGCGTCAGCCTCCTGCTCTCCGGTGCAGTGTGCTCCTGTTCGCCGCGACAGGACTGATCACCCTCAATGCAGGCGCCGGCTACGTGTCCTCAAGCAGACACACAGCTTCTGGTCCAGGCCTCGGCACACACAACGCGTTTCGGATCGTTAAATTCTTCGACAACCTGACGAAGGATTTAACGATCCGAAACGCGTTGTGTGTGCAGAGACCTGGACCAGAAGCTGTGTGTCTGCTTGAGGACACCGTAGCCGGCGCCTGCATTGAGGGTGATCTGCCAAATGATCTGTGGGCAGACTGGGGGGGCTACGGGTTTTCTTATTTCCATGTTTCTATGTCTCCCAGCTTCAAAACTGGGACACACGTTGCATACAAAACGGCTCCAGATGTGCCATTGAAACTGAATCCGGTTAAACGAGACTATGTTCCTTGATAAATCTGGTGTCCTTGGTGCAGCCAATGCTTGCTCCCATTTTGCAGCCAAGACACTGATCAATAAACCCTCCGGAAGAAATAATATTGTGTCTCCGCAGAATCATGTTCTTCTGGGCTTTGTATCTCAGGAGTGGAAACCAGTAAATATATACTACAAAAGACAGAAATACCCAAAGCTACATCCAATGTGACCAAATACATAGTAAAATACTTCAGTGTTAGTATTCTCCTGAGTAAGGGTCATTTACTTAAACCCTTTGGTCAACGCACGACCAGTATGCAGCCCCGTCACGGCATGACCAGTATGCAGCCCCATAAACGACAGATGCCTACGACCCACCCGTTAACGGGCATGGTACCAGTATTGCAGCGCCCCCATAACGAGTTATGGAACCAAGTATGAAGCCACAGTCACGGCACCATGAACCTAGTATGAAGCTTCTACCGTAACGGAGCTTTCCCTCAGCCTGCACAATTATGAAGAAAAGTCAACGGCGTGCACATTCTTCCCCCCTCCCTCCCTTCTTCCCCCCCTCTCCCCCCCCCCCCCTCTTGCCTCGCCTCCATGAGCCCATGTCACGGACTATGCGAAACTAGTATGCAGCCCCGTCACGGATTCTATGAACAAGTATTGCCAGCAAGTCACTGGCTTTTCCCATGACCAGTATGCAGCCAGTCACGGCTACGACCGTATCGCATGCCATTACGTAACCAGGCTAATCGACCAGTATGCAGCACCAACCCGTCATACCTGCTTCCATGACCAGTATGCTAGCCCTGTCCACCCCGCCCCCCCAAATTGCCAAGTATGGCAGAACGTCACGGACTCCTTCCCCATTGATCAGTTTGCAGAACAAGGTACACGGCCCCAGAACAGTATGCAAGGCCACGTCACGGACTCTCCCAAATTGAACCAGTATGCAAGCCCGTCACGGCTTTTGACCAGTATGGGAAGCACAGTTCCCGCGCATTGACAACGTATGGAAGCACCAACGTTCCAATTGCTATGTCCCACATCGTATTGCAGCCCCGTCACCACCGCATGACCAGTACTGCAGGCCCCGTCACGGCCATGACCAGTATGCAGCCCCGTCCACCGGCACCCGCTCAAGACCACGTATGCCGCCCCGTCACGCTTCCCCCCACGACAAAGTATTGCAGCCCATCACGCGCTTCCCCCATGACCAGTATGCAGCACCGTCAACGCCCCCCTCCTCCCCCCCCTCCACTGCACAACGTATGCCAGACCACACGTAACACGGCATGCACCAACCCGTCATGCCAGGCCAGCGCACACGTCAACGGCATGACCAAGTCCACGTGACAAGCCATCCGTCAAGGCCCCTCCCCCCCACTGCCCCCGCCCTGAGACCACACCGTCTAGCGCCTTAGCCCCGTTACGGCATGACCAGTATGCAAGCCCCCCCTCACACGGGCCCTCCTTCCCCTTACCCCCCCTCTTTTCACAAAAACGTACTCCGCCCCACGCCCCTTCCAGTCACCCCCTGTGCTTTACCCCGAGCCCAGTGACTGCAAGCCACACGGACCCCGGCTCCAATGACCCTAGTATGCAGACCCAGTCACAGGATATGACCAGTATGCAGGGCAGTCACGCGCCTTGACAAGTATGCAGCAACCGTCCACCGTCATGTGACCAAGGCGTACTGAGCGACCATTTGCAGCACCGGTAACGGCACGACCAGTATGAGCCAGTCAACGGCACGACTAAGTATTGCACGCCACCGCTCACGGCGCCTCCCTTTCCTAAAGGAATACCAGTATGCAGCCCGTCACCGTCATTGACCAGTGCACAGTCCACCGCCCCTATTGGACCACCGTAGCAGCCCAGTCCGGCATGACCAGTATGCAGGTCCTAACACTACCTGTGAGTATTCTCAGTTACCTCTGCTGGAGGGAGAATGGTCTCGGTGGTGGTTTGTTCTGCACAGGAACATGGAAAACCTGCTACTTAAAAGGGTGGTGTGGTGTGGTGAAACCTGGGAGGAGGGAGGGTGAGCTTAAACCCTGGGAGGAGGAGAGGGTGAGCTTAAACCCTGGGAGGAAAGGAGGGGTGATGCCTTAAAACCCTGGGAGGATGGGGATGGGGTGAGCTTAAAACCCTGGGAGGAGGGGAGGGGTGAGCTTAAACCCTGGGAGGAGGGGAGGGGTGAGCGTAAACCGGAGGAGGGGAGGGTGAGCTACCTGGGAGGGAGCGGGTGAGTTCAAACCACCTGGGAGGAGGGGAGGGGGAGCTTAAACCCGGGAGGAGGGGAGGGGTGAGCTTAACCCTGAGAGGAGGGGAGGGGTGAGCTTAAACCCCTGGGAGGAAGGAGGGGTGGCTAAACCCTGGGAGGAGGGGAGGGGGTGAGCTTAAAACCCTGGGAAGGGAGGGGAGGGGTTAGCTTAAACCCTGGAGGAAGGGAGGTGAGCTAAACCTGTGAGGAGGGGAGGGGGTGAGCTTAAACCCTGGGAGGAGGGGAGGGGTGAGCTTAAACCCTGGGAGCAGGGGCCACATCCTCCAGACAACTGATACCAGCTGAAAATGAATGAACACACAATCCCCGCGATCGCTAACCCCAGATCCCACTCATCATACAGTATATATTTGTGTCAAAAGGACAGCTAATGAGCGTGGCAAATGTACACACACAAACAATAAAATACCCAATGCTACATCCAATGGGACACAACTACATAGCTAAATACTGCAATGTTAGTATTCCCAGAGTAAGGGTCATTTAGTTAAACCCTGCGGATTATAACGCTTTGGCCAAAGGGTTTAATTAAATGACCCATACTCATGAGAATATCTAACACCGATTAGCACCCTACACACCCCCAACAACACACACACACAACAACACAAAACACACAAACACACCCACACACAAACACACACACACACACACACACACCACACAAACACACCACAACACAACACAACACACACACTACACCACCCCTCACACACAGCACACCACGTAGCAGATTTAATCAAAAACTAATCATTTCTACGAACTACCCGAACCTGAATTTCTTCAACACAACACAAATTCTTCTACAGGGCTGCGGGTTTTAGTTAGCCGCGGGCTGCGGGTTTATATCCGCAGCGGGTTTGTCGGAGCCGTTGTGCCGTCCGGGTTTTAGTAACGGGGGCATGCAGCGGTTTCCCAGTCCCGGGGTACTGACCGTTTTTCCGGTTCCTTCTCAGTCCGGGGTATGCGGTGTTTCTGTTAGTAAAGCGGGTGGATGAGAAGGTTACGTACCACGGGGCTGCGGCCCGCGTTTTAGCCCGGGGCTGCGGGGTTTTAGTCCCGGGGCTGAGGGTTTACGTCAAGGGGCTGCGGGTTTTGTCCACCGGGGATGCGCGTTCTTACGTTACAAGCATGGTCCCCCCCGGTTTTCTCCATGTCAAAGGGCTTGCGGCAGGCCCTTTTAGTCCCCCAGGTGGAATATGCCGGGTGGCTTTAGCCCAACCACTGGCGCTGAGGGTTTTTAGCCAGTTAACACCGCTGCGGGTTTTAGTACGGGGCTATCGCCGGGCGTTTAGTTAACAAGGCCGGGATGCCGCCCCGGCTTTTAGTACTTTGGGGCTGAGGCGCTTTAGTACACAGGTAGGATTGAGGGGTCATTTAGTAAATAGGCGAGCCCCCACCCGCGCGAGGGTTTGAGTAAAGGCTTGAGTCGCTTTTACGTCTAAAGCTGCACCGCCGGGGTTTTCAGTAACGGGGATGAGGGTGTTTTCACGCTAACGGGATGAGCCGTTTTAGTCCCAGGGGACGGCATGGGGCCGCCTCCCCTTTAGTACAAGGGGCGGCCAGATGCAAGTGTCGGTTTTTAGTCAGGGGAATGAGGGTTTTAGTCAAGCAGGGCATGACCCGCTGCGCCTTTTACAGCTCCCAAAGGGGAGAGCACCCCGCGGTCGTTAGTAACAGGAGGCCCCTCCCACCTTCGCCAGGGTTTTTTAGATACCAGGGGCCCGACCTCGTGGATTGAGGGCATCTTAGTCACAGCGGGAATTGGCCCCTTGTAGGGCTTCTTAGCCTACACGCGGGATCCGAGTTCCCTTCGTGTTTTAGTCAAAGGGAGGCCGGGGGCCCACTATCCCGCCGGCGTTTTTAGTACAACCCCCCCCGGGTGCCCATGCGCGACGTTTTAGTTACGGCCCGCGAGGCGTCCTTATTTCTCCGTCTGTAGCTCCCAAAGGGCCCCCTGCTCTGCGGCGTTTTTTTCTTTCGTCTTTGGTTCTTACGTCATCGGGGGCTGCGGGTTTTGTCAAGGGTGGCTGGGGTCGGTTTTAGTTACATGAATGCCCGAGTTTTAGGCCCAGCGCCCCCCCCCCCAGGCAGGTTTTACCCGTCCACGCGGGACCTCGAGGGTTTAGTTAACAAGGGCTGCTGGAGGGCTTTTGTACCGGCAAGGCTGCGGGTTTTAGTAAGGGGTTGCGCCCGGTTCTCAGTCCAGGGGCAGGCCCCTCCCGCCAAGAGTTCCTAGCACAAAGGTGGCTTTTTCTCTCCGGATTCGGGTTTTAGCCCTTACAGAGGGGGCCAATGAGAGGTGGTGGTTTTACGCCCCGGGCTACTGCGGCTCGTTTAGCCCTCAACGGCTCCTGGCGGTTGAGGGTTTTTTAGTCCGGGCTGCGGGTTATTACGCTCCAGGGGATGATGCCCGCGGTTTAGTCCCACGGGGGCTGCGGCCAGCGTTTAGTAACACAGAAGCTAGCCCTGGGTTTTTAGTCCCCCCACGGGATTCCGGCTGAGGGTTGGCGCTTTATCCCCAGGGTCGCGGTGGTTTTAGTATAGGATCGGGCCCCCTTTTTTGTAACTTCATAGGCCCATGGGGTTTTAGATACGCGCGGGCCCTTTGCGCCGTTTTCGTACCCGGGGCTGAGGGCTGTTAGTAAAGGTGGATTGAGGGTTTTAGTAACGGGGTGAGGGTTTTAGTTAACCGGGGCTGAGGGTGTAGTTTCCGGGGCTGCGGGTTTTAGTTCAACACTGCGGGTTTAGCCTCAACGGGCCCGGCCCCCTCCCCGATTGGCGGTTTTACCGTACACCACCGTGTTCGCTCTACGACGGCGGCTTTGCTTTTTTAGTTAACGAGCCGGATGCGGCGTTTTTTTTAGTATATATGGGGCCACTGAGGGTGTAGGCAATCGGGGCATCATGAGGCGGGGTTTTCACGTTCATTCGGGGGGGCTGCGGGCTTGAGTACCGGTGGTTATTGAGCGGTTTCCTTAGCTCCCGTGGGAAGGCCGGGTTTTACCGTACAAGTGGGCTATCTTTCCCCGGCACTGACGCGGCTTCCTTTTAGTCAAGGGCCACTGAGGGTGTTTTAGTCACCCAGGCCGGGCTGAGGGTCCTTATAGTCCCGGGGGATGGAGCCGGTTTTAGTCACCAGGGGACGGGGCTGCGCCCGGTTTTCAGTTTACATACGCCCACCTGCTGGTTTTAGTTCCCACGGAGGAGAAGCGTTTTAGTCCCGTGGTGAGCGGCGTTTAGTACCGGGACAGGCGCGGTTTGCGCCCGGGGAGGACGCGGTTTTAGTCAACGGTTAGATCCCGCGTTTGCTTCTAGTCCAACGGCGACTGCGCGGTTTTCGTACCCCGGGGATTCGGCGTTTTAGTCTCCAGGGGCTGCGGGTGTTAGTACGGGGATGGGGTTAGTCCCGGGGTATGTAGGGGGTTTTCTTCTTTCCAGTTTATACACCGGGCGATGCCGGGTTATAGTCCAGTGCGGCTCGATGCGGGGCATCGGGTGGGGTGAGTCCCCGGGAGCCTGACGCGGCTTTAGTTCACAGACCGCTGCAGGGTTTTACGTCACAGGGCTGAGCCGCCCGTTTAATCACGCGGTATGACCGGCGTTTATGTATAGGGGGCCCTGCTGGGCTCTGTTTTACCCGTAGCGTGGGAACTGAGCCGGCTTTTTCCCCCCAGTACCGGCGGGGAGTGGTTTAGATCCCCCGGTGATGGCCGACACTGCCGAGTTTTTAATTACACGAGTCTGGCGGGTTTTAGTACAGGGCGGCTAGCCCGGGTTTTACTCAACGGCGTTTGCTCGCCCCGTGTGTTTTAAGTCCCAGGCCGGGCACTGAGGGTTTACATCCGGGGCCCTACGTGGTTATTAGTCCAGGGGCTGCCGCCCCCCCGCCGTTAGTAACCGGGGTTTATTGCGGATTTCTAGTCCCCACCCGGGGATCTTCATGATTGGGTTTTATGTCCAGGTGTGGCCCGCTAGCGGGTTTTATGTAACCGGGCGGACATGAGCTGTTGTACGTCTCCAGGCGGGCCTGCCCGGGTTTCGCACGCTTTTAGTCACAAGCGGGCTGCCGGGTTTGAGTGACACGGTCGGCACGATTCGTGCGCACTGGGGCTCCTTTAGTAACGGCGGATGAACCCGCGGCCTCTTCCAGCGCCCACCGGCCCCGGCCTGGGGTTTTATGTCCCGGGGATGATGGGTTTAGTACACGGCGGCTGTTGGGTTTTGTAGTCACGGGGCCCTCGCGGGTTTTAAGTCACGGGGTTCCCCATGAGCGGAGTTTTTGGCCGTCCTCTTTTTAGTCCCGGCGGCTTGACCGGGTTAATTAGACACCGGCGGATGCTGGGTTTTAGTCCAGGGGTTGATGACGTGGTTTAGCTCCCACCAGGGCGACCTTGTCGGGTTTAGCACACGGCGGCTTTTGGGTTGTTTAGTCCAACGGGCCTGTGGAGTCTCTACTTAGCCTACCTGGGGATGCGCCCGCGTTTTAGCCCAGGGGATGAGGGTTTTAGTTTTACGCGCTGGGGTTTAGTCCGCTTTCCGCGCGCCGCATGAGTGGTCCTTTAGTCCACGTGCTGCCGGTCCTCTAGGACGGGGTTAGGAGGGTTTTAGTTACGGGCGCTGCGGGTTTTCATAGTTCCGCGCTGCCGTGGTGTTTCAGTTCCGCACAGATGCAGGCCGTTTTAGTCCCAGGGTGCTCGAGGGTTTTTTAGTAACCCGGGGCACTGCGGTTTTAGTCCCCGGGGTGAGGTTTTAGTCCACGGGGCATGCCGGGTTTAGTCCACCAGGGGCTGTCTGGGTTTTCCAGTCCCCGGCCCCCCGGTCGGAATCTGAGGGGTCTCTTGTCAAGGGGCTGCCGGTGTTTTTTAGTAACGGGGCTGAGTGCGGTTCTAGAAACGGGCAGCGCAGCCGGCGTGTCTAGTCAAGCGGGCTGCGGGTTCCGGTCTTAGTCAACACGGGATGTGGGGTTCTTTTTTAGTCCCGGGGCTCTGCGGTTTTAGTCCAAGGGCTGTGGGTCTAATAGTCACGGAGGCTGCGTTGCTTTTTGAGCTTTTACGCAAGGGGCATGACAGCGGTTTGACCGTTACAGCGCTGCGGGCTTAGTCAACCGGTAGCCGGTTTCCACTGAGGGTCTTCTAGTTCCACGCTGCTGGTTCCAGTCCCAGGGCGCATGCCCGCCGGTTTTAGTTCGGTTGGATTCCGATGAGGGCTCGTAATTCCAGCGCTGCGGGTTTGTTAGTTAAGATGCTGCGGGCTTTAGTCCCGGGCCGCTGCGGGGTTGGTTCCCAGGGCGAATCGGGCTCGCGGGTGTTAGCTTCAACCAGGGCTTGCCGGGTTTGAGCCTCCACGCTGACGTGGTTGTAGTTCCGCGCTGCGGTTTATTCCCAGTGGCTTTCTTCTCGCGGGTTTAGTTCCACGCTGCGGGTTTCTCTAGTTCTCCGCGCTGCGGGGTGTAGTCCCAGGCGGCTTTCGGGTTTCCTACGATCCCCCACGCGGCTGTGGTGGTTCCCCCTTTATTTTGTCCCGGGGCTCGCTCCCCCCACGTGGTTTTATTGTAAACGGTCTTTGGCTGAGGGGTTTTAGTTCCGCGCTGCCGGTGGGTTGGTTTAGTCCCCGGGGCTGCGGGTTTTTAGCTTCCCACGACTGACCTTGGTTCTACGTGTTTCCCAGGGGCATGAGGCGTTTTAGTCAGGGGAGGCCGGGGTTTACGTATTTCCGCGCTGCGGGTTTAGTTCCGCGTGCGGGGTTTTAGTCCACAGGGGCTGCGTGTTTTAGTCCGGGCTGCGGTGTTTATTAGTCCCAGGGCTGCTGGGTTTAGTTCAAACGCTGAGGCGGTTTCTTTAGTTTACGCCACCCCCCGACTGCCATCTTTGTGGGTTTTATTCACGGGGCACCCGTGCGGGTTTAGGTAAACCCGCCTGGGTGTTTTTACCGCCTTCCGCCCCCCCCGCCCCATGTGGCGTTTTAGCCCCCGGTCGGCGCGGGTTCTTAGTTAAGTGCGCTGAGGGTTAGTCCAAGGGCCGCCTAGTGCTCTGCCATCCGGTTTTAGTCACACGCTGAGTGGTTTAGTTGGCCGGGGACCCGCGGACGTCCCTCTAGTTTCCGCAGGGCGCGGGTTTAGGTCCACGCTCTGAGGGTTTTAGGTCTGCCGCTGGGGTTTGTTGTTTTAGTACCGCGATGCCTTGTGGTTTTTAATAACAGGGGCCCCTGCGGGCTTAGCGTCTACACACGGCCCGGCTTTCTAGTCCGCGCTGCGGGATTTCTGGAGCTTTCCACGCTGTCGGGTTTTAGTTAGCGATGTACCGGGTTTCAGTCAATAAGGGTGCTGCGGGTCTTAGTTCCACGCTGCGGGTTTAGTTCCGCGTGCGGTGTTTTCAGTCTTCCGCGCTGCACGGTTTAGTTACCAGGGGTTCTTCGGTTTAGTACCAGGGATCGCCTCCGGGTTCTAGTACCCCGCGTGGATTGCGGGTTTTAGCCCCGGAGGCTGCGGCGTTTCAGTCTCCAAGCGCTCGTCGGTTTAGTACCGGGGACCATGACGGGTTCTTATTCCAAGCTTTGAGGTTTTGTCTTCTCAGTTTCAAACGCTCGAGGGTTTTGTTCCGAGGCGCCGGCCGTTTAGTCCCGGGGATGCGGGTTTTAGTTCAGAGCGCGGGTGTAGGTTTTTCCGCGCTGCCCGGGTTACGTCTCCCAGGGCCCCCTGCGTGTTAGTTCCCCCCCACCAGGGGATGAGGGTTTTGTGTGTTGGTTACGAGTAATGCGGGCCTGAGGGTTGTTTAAGCTTTCAGCAGCATCGAGGCCCGGCGTTTTTAGTTACCGCGCTGCCGGGTTTTAGTTCCGGCGGGATGAGGGTTTAGTACCAGGTGGATGCGGGGGAGTTAGTCCAGGGGCTGGGGCGCGGGTGTTATAAAAGGGGGATGGAGTTTTTAGTCCAAGGGGCTGCAAGCGGTTTAGTCCGGGGGCTGCCGGGTTTTTAGTCCGCGGCGGCATGAGGCGTTTTGAGTACCGGGGCTGCGGTATAGTCCGTTCGGAGTTAGTCCACCGGGCATGCGGGTTTAGTCCCGGGGCTGCGGGTTTTAGTACGGGCGCTGGGGTTTTAGTCGGGGCTGCGGGGTTTATAGTCCACAGGGTGCGGGTTTTAGTCCGGGGCCTGGGGTTTAGTCTGGGGCATGACTCGGCGGTTTTTATCCCCGGTGGTGCCGGGTTTTAGTCCGGGCTGCGGGTTAGTCCCGGTAATGGGGGCTGCGGGTTTAGTCTTCGGGGCGGGGACTGCGGGTTTTATAGTCCGGGCTGCGGGTTTAGTTCCGGGGCTGCGGGTTTTAGTCCTCCGGGGCTGCGGGTTTTAGTTCCGGGGAATGAGGGTTCTAGTCACGGGGGCCGGCTTATTGACGCTGCGTTTGTAGACCACGGGGGCTGTGGGTTTTAGTTCAAACGCTGCGGTGTTTTATGTTCCGGCGGCTGAGTTGGTTTTAGTTCCCCGGGACGCGAGGGGTTTAGTAAACGGGGCTGAGGGTTTTAGTACCAGCGGGCTGATGGGGGGTTTAGCACGGGCGGCTGAGGGGTTTTCTAGACCCAGGGATGTGGGTTCGTTTTAGTTCCCACGCGTGAGGTTTGTTTTAGTTACGGGGCCTGCCGGGGTTCATAGTCCTCCAAGGGACCCATGCCCGGGTGAGACACGGTCGGGCTGAGCGGTTTTCCAGTAAGGCCGGCTGCTGGGTTTTAGTCACAGGGCGCTCGATGGCGTTGTTGTCGGGGTACTCCCCTGCGCGGGTATAGTCCACCAGGGCTCCTATGAGGCTTGTTTGTTAGTCACAGGGGATGAGGGTTTTTAGTCCCGGGGCCCCCCTGAGGCGCTTCTTTAGCCGCACACGGGGCTCCTGAGAGCAGGTTTCCCCCCGTTCCGTTTAGACCCAGAGGATCCGAGGGCTTTCCCCATCACTGCAGCCGGCTTTAGCCCGCGGCGCTTTATGTTCCGCAATGCGGCGCCATTCCGAGGAGTTTTAGTCCAGGGGCAGCGGGTTGTAGTCCACTGGGGCTGAGGGTTGTTTTTAGGCTCTAGGGGGCCGGCGGGAGTTTAGTAAAAGGGGATGCCTGGGCTTTTCTCAGTACCGGGGGCTTCATTAGTTCCGGGGCTGCGGGTTTTAGTTCCGCGCTGCGGGTTTTAGTTCCGCGCTGCGGGTTTAGTCCCCGGGGCTGCGGGTTTTAGTCCCGGGGCTGCGGCTGCGGGTTTTAGTTCCGGGGCTGCGGGTTTTAGTTCCGGGGCTGGCTTTTTGGAAAGAATTTCCCAATGTCCTGAGGATTCGTTGAGCTTTTTTCGTTTTTTTATTTTGTATCGTTTGCTTAATCGTCAATCATCCCTGCTTCAGCACAGGTGGCTCAATCAGTGGCTCAGTCGAAGACTGCACCCCCTGTGCTGAAGCAGGGATATCCTGCAAACCTGACCTGTTGCTGGCCCTGGAGGACCGAGTTGGCCGCCCCTCACATAAGCGCACACAATTTAAAATGAGATTTCTGTGCAGCACTTTTGCAGCGATAAGCCGTTTTGCGATGCTTAGTAGAAATGGCCCCTTTGATGCAGAAATCCCGATGGTTATAATGACTTTCCCAGCATGCTGTATAATAAATCTAGTTCTATATGTAAAGCGGACGCCCCTCCTGGGACGAACGTGAACACGTGGCAGCGGGCTGCGAAATAGGGGAGAACTCAGGGTTTATGCCTTTTCTCACAAATTCTAAGTATTACAAATAAACCTTTTAACGTTTTCAGGGGTAAAAAAGCTCTGGAGGTTTCTCACAAAGTTTATGCCGTCTCTTCTGGTGATAAGACTGTTTGTCAGCCCGTGAATCTACCATTTGGACATTGTATGTATGTTTTTATTTGGAGAGCGGCATCCAGGTGTGCAGCGCGTCACAGCAGGAACACACGCGCCTAATAATGCAACACATCATGGGAACACACGCGTCAGGCATAAAGCAATAGGAGTCCCTGCCCCGCAGAGCTTACAATCTAATGGAATGAATAGCTTTTTCCTGGGTTCCTTGTACAATGTGTGAGGCCGCCATGGGTCAAAGAGATGAGCAGAACGAGCTGACGGGGCGGAAACCCAGCAGAACCGCAGGAGAAGGGAAACATTAAACATTTTCACAGGACACCAATAACTAAAACAGTTACATTAAAGATAGGGAAATCTCTCTGCCGAAAAACAAACGGCTCCGACGCGTTTGTCTCTTTTCCCCCTTTTTTAATTTTTATTACTATGAAAGGAAAAGGGACGTCTGAGGTCTGGTTAACCATTTCAGCGCCGGAGCCCTCGTGGCATTCGAAGGGTTAATCGCTCTGTAACTCGATGCAGAAAAACCTAAATGCTGATAAGGAGGGAAGAGGTAAGTCACAGTGCGAGAAAAAGCAGCACTCAGTTTGGGAGTCCCGATATACTGTATACAGTATATATATACAATGGTCGACAAATCACCCAAAAATCTACTCACCACCTAGTCCCGCCCCCAACCCCACCCTAGCACTAACAATTAAATGGGCGCTTCAAATGGCCGACGTTCATGCTCTAAAGCAGGGGTGGCCAACTCCAGTCCTCAAGAGCTACCAACAGGTCAGGTTTTCAAGATATCCCTGCTTCAGCACAGGGGGCTCAGTCGAGAAGACTGCACCACCTGTGCTGAAGCAGGGATATACTTCATAAGAACGGCTCATTAAGTGCAATACTTTTCCCAAAATGACCCATGATAAAAAAAACATAGTAATGTAGTAAGTAATGGATCAGATAATGATTGTAGCAATGGGATTCTCTTGTCTCGTTCTGTATACATTAGGTCACAAACCCAGTAGCACGCCTATTGACACACACACACACACACACACACACACGCATGTGTGTATATATATATATATATATACACACACACACGCACGCACGCACGCACACGCACGCACACACACACACACACACACACACACACACACACACACACACACATTATGTAGTGGGTTTGAGTCTTGAGCTTGCTAAGACTGAATGCGTCTAATTATATATTTGATACAATAATTAAGCTTAATCTATTCGATAAGGGGACCGTAGATTTGATAATATACAGAAAGTGTTGTTACCGTCTTCCGGGGCAAAAAATACAAAAATCCGTGGCACTCTGTGGGATCCCGTCACTGGCTCCTCTGGCGGTGAAGAGGTTAAACCACTGAATAAACAGAATACTGTAGAACATTTTGGTGCCAAAAACTGCAACAACAAAAAAAAAAGTTGGAAGAATGTTCTCGCCGTATAATATATAACTGTGTAATGATCAATAGTTATTTATGGCAAATTGAGAGAGAGAGAGAGAGAGAGAGAGAGAGTCCCAACAGAAATGGGTTTCATTGGCAATTCAAGTCTGGGGGTAAATTAATAATATGCTATTTCTTTCACCTTCTCCCCCTGATAAAAAGCAGATCAATTTATGGAAGGAGAGTAGAGGAATAATTATAGGCTAAAAGTAGTTTAAATTTTTTTTATTTCAGTTCCCAAGGGTAAAACCCTAAGATTTTATTGCAAACATCTGTAAAGTTTAAAAGGATAGTGCCCCCGCCCCCCCCTCTATAATTAAAATATAGGCTCCACACAGCTATATAAATGAGATTCCTCTGTGTGTGTGTGTGTGTGTGTGTGTGTGTGTGGTGTGTGTGTGTTGTGTTGGTGTGTGTTTGTGTGTGTGTGTGTGTGTGTGTGTGTGTGTGTGTGTGTGTGTGTGTGTGTGTGTGTGTGTGTGTGAAAAATATATAGGACAAACTTCATAGGCTTGGGTCATTTTGCTGTGTTTCAGCTTTCTAATAAAAATGAAATCTGTGACAGAGGGGAAAAGGCAGTGGGGTCCCACATATGGATTTAATGTATATTCTAAGGGATTTAGTGGTACATTGTTACATGGTTTTGTTACAGGGAAGGATGGCAACAGCATAGCACATTCAGAACAGCTACAAAAACAGGTGGAAATTTGAGTGAGGGGGGAACTTTAATAAATAAATATTGTCTTTTTTTTTTTTAGGAAGCTTGAGTTAATATAAATTGTAAATATAACCAAAGGCTTCCTTTGAATGGTATTACTCTGGACTCTTCACTCTATAAAAATATTTCAGTGCATTAAAGCTGTTACACCGTATAAAAATATGTACGACAATCTTTTAGTTTGCTGGAAGAACAATTTATATTTTCAATCTCCCCCATCCTGCGTTGGATACAATGGATTTTAAATCCTTTTAAGATTTACACTTGTGTGTGTTCCCTCTGTTCTTGGCTTTTGGAAAAACTCTTTTTATATGTATCGAAACCGATTTACTGTTTAAACGTAATTACATTTCCTGCTAACCCAATCATGAGAAAACACTTAGGAAATGCATATTATTTAAAAGTATGTACACTGTCAACTTTTGGAAATGCTCAAACTACCAATGAGTATATGCTTAAAAAAATATGCATATATAAATGCAAATATACTGTAGGCAATAAACTCTGTGTGTATGTATGTGTATATAGCTAAATAGATTTAGTTTAATATTAATAATTGATTAGCAGAGGTACTTCAAATTATTTATATATATATATATATATATATATATATATATATATATATATATATACACAGCTCAACCCTGTTATAACGCGATCCGTTACAACACGAATCCGCTTATAACACGATGCAAGCGTGGCTCCCAATTTCCGTATTTAGGAATACTTTACAACACGATTATTGGTGTCTTAAATACTTTATTGTACAATGCATACAATTGTACATTATTTCTAACGCGATCCGCTTATAACGCGATGTGATTCTTTGCACCCCAAGCACAGCGTTATAAGGAGGTTGAGCTGCACATATATATATATATTAAGTACCTCTGCTATGCAATTATTAATATTAAACTAAATCTATTTATGCTACAATAACATTAAATTAATGTTAGGGCTAAAATGAAGTGTATGGTAGCTGTATTGTTCTACGATATTTCCCCCCACTTAGATTGCAAGCTCTGCGGGTCAGGGGTCTCTCTTTGCCGCATGTTATTATTCACTTGCTGCACGATTCCTTAGTGTTTGTACTTCATTTTCCCTGTATTGTCATTTTGTACAGCACTGCGCACACTGTGAGCGCTATATACATAACATTATACATACGCGGGCTCTTTCCAAGCGAATAAATACACCTTTTTTTTTTTTTTTTAAACATGATAAAATAGCCTCGATTTGCTCTCGGCCCTTAAGCCTCGTGAAATCAATCTTTCTAAACGGAGGATTATTTCATAAATATGGATAAATGTGCCCCGCCCGCTCTCCGAGGGCCCCGGCTTTAGTTTGGACGAATGTAAGTGACCCGTTAGTTTGGGACGGTTGTCGGTCCCTCCGGGAGGCCCAGGAGCGGCCCAGGATAAAATCCCACCCCATCCTTTTCTCAGCAGGGAACCCCAAGATGTCAGCAAATACACGTGCGACCTTTTCTGTTACCCCGATAACATGTGCGGAGACGCGGGCGCCGTCCCTCCGAGCAGGGAAAGGACGCGACGTTATTTAGGGTTTGTAACTCACAGGAGATATTTTCATTGAATCAATGTGCTTACATTTTTTGCGAGAATATATTTTTTCATAAACTGGCAAAATGTCAGACTCACCCCCCCCCCCCCCCTCTCTCCCCCCCCCCCCCCCCCCCTTGTTCCTCCCTTCCCCCCTTCCCCCCTTCCCCCCTTCCCATTACACATATATCATTAACCTCTTTAATGCTAGAGGGGCCTGTAAGGTCTCCGGGGCAGAGATTTCCCTTCCTATTGTCTGATTTCATGTTTGTGGCTCTTATAGTATTCATAATTCCTTGTATTGTCTCTTAGGGAAGCACTGTGTACATTGTTGGAACTAAATAAAAGAGAGAGGGAGAGAGAGGGGGAGAGAGAGAGGGAGAGAGAGGGGGAGAGAGAGGGAGAGAGAGGGGGAGAGAGAGGGGGAGAGACGGGGAGAGAGAGGGAGACAGAGGGGGAGAGAGAGGGGGAGAGAGAGGGGGAGAGAGGGGGAGAAACGCACATTGGGGAAAAAAACCCTCAGTAGAGGCAGGTGTGGTGCCCGATAAAGGGTAAATAGTTAAAGTCTGTGAGGATCCCTAGAGGACCAAAATATCGGCACCGCATGAGAGATAGTCACATAAAAGTGGCTTGCTGGGTCCAAAACGCACACATACAGTATTACAGTATGCCCGACGTAATTAATAACATACATGCAAGTATAAATAATGACTTTAATGCATGGATCTCCATAGAGCGAGCTTCTTTCTTTTGACACAGATATTTCATCAGAGAAGATTACAGCCCCCTAGATCTTGCGGGATTTGTTGAACGCTGGCGACAAGGTTGGTACAATCCCAGCGCGGTGCGACGTATAATAATAATAATAATAATAATATACAGCTGTAACGTGTGTGCGGGCCGCCCCCTGTATAATTACACATGCACAATCTTGGCCAGGTTAAAACCCGGGCACACATATTCTCATGCTCCATATTAGGGGGGGGGGGGGGGGGCTCAACTCCAGTCTTCAAGACCCCACAACAGGTCAGGTTTTAAGGATATCCCAGCTTCAGCACAAGTGGCTCCATCAGTGGCTCAGTCGATTGATTGAGCCTACTGTGCTGAAGCTGGGATATCATGAATACCTGATCGGTTGAGGGGGGAGGGTTGTCTTGAGAACTGGAGTTGAGCCCCCTGCCCTATATAACTCCATCTGCGGTTCCAGAAACCCATTTTAACACAGCTCACGATGCCAAGCAGCGAAACGCGTCGCAACGCCTGTCGTGGAGGTCACGCGGATAAAGGCGGGTTATTTGAGCTTGATTCACAAGGCGGGTAATTCATTCAATTACAATGGTTCAAGAAGTGGCTGGGAGAATACGGGGCGATAGCACCCCGGCTGTCACTATCGCAGTTTAATAAATACCCCCCCCCCCCCCCCCCCCCCCGCAGTCCTTGGTCATTTAACCCCGTCGCTGCCGGAGCGACCTGCATTGCACTGCGTAGGGTTAAGATAAGCACAGACCAGCCCTCAGCCCACATAAACCTGGGTTTGTTCCGCTCACCGCGCCCGGTCGCAGAGCCGGGCGTTTCGGACACAGCAAATTCTTTTTGTTGACGTCCATAAAAGACGGAAACACGATACCCGGGAACACAGCGTTTTTATTTTATATCCCATTATAATCCGGGCATCGTTTAACTCCTCGCCCTCTGATAATCCCCCAAATCACAGGATGACACACACACGAGGCAGAATTAAACCATTAACGCTTAGGGGCGCAGTATAAAAAGGTGCAATATTTGAATCAGTTTTGTGCCGAAATTGCCTTGATGCGTCACCCGAGACCCCCCCCAGATAAAAAAATGGGGGACGTTAGAGCATCAAAAAATAAATAAATCAACATTAGATTTATGTTTAGAATTGTTTTTTTTTTCTTTGCTAAATCTGATGCTGTTTTTTAAAAAAAATCAGTATCACTCCAGTTTTACAACTGAGACTTTGGGGGGGAGGGGGGGGGGGGGGATAGACCCCATTATTTATCTGAGCCAGCACCATAAAGAACATGTATATGGAGCAGTAATAGAAGTAATATGAGGAGTAATAGGAGTAATAGGGGGAGTGATAGGGAGAGTTGGGGGAACAGTTACTTTTATATATAGATAAGTCGGGGAGAATGGGAGAAGGAGTATTTGGTGGGGGGGGGGGTCCCTTCTCGTCGCAGTCTGTCTCGCGATCCTCTCTTCTCTCTCTCTCTACTCTCTTCTATATATATATATATTATGTATATATATATATATTTACACTCTGGCTTACATGCTGTCCAAATGTTCCACTCATTGTGACTCCATTATAAAGTTATCTCTAAACCCTAAATATTGGTTTGAACATAATATTACACTTTGTGCAGAATGTGAGAGAACTGGTGGGAAACCACGAGTTAAATTCTTCTGCTTGATATATAATACCCTCGTGTTTTAACTTTACAAAATACAAGAAGATTTGGTTTTAAAATTGTTAAAGATAGTTTACTCAAATAATTATATATATATTTTATCAAATAATTATATATATATTTTATCATTCCAAGTTGCTCTACCAATAACACACACTAAATAAATCTGGAATGATATACAAGATAAGGGAATATTTTGCCAAGAAACTAGCTATTCGATATTTTAATTTAATTTTTTTGGGGTAAATCTCTCTCTGTTTACATTCATATAAAGATATAGGTTTGTATTTAAGTGAGATTAAGGCAAGTATTATTAAGTTAGCTCAAATTATAGAGGCAGTAAAAATGACATGTTACCTTGTTCCAAATGCTTACTATAATTCGATTAAATGTATGCTACATTATTTTATATTATAGGAGCTAATCACGTGTGAATCTCATTTCGGCAGGCTCTCTAGGCGTTAGGGGATCACCATACAAATGCAACAGAGACACCCATTTCTGGGTTTTAAGTGAGGATCTCCAGCAGAAGAACAGAACATGAGATAAATTATATGGAAAGAAGACTTTACTTGCAGCATTGTGTTACTTCTAAAAGCAAAGTGTGATCACCCTGTTCTGATCAGGCTGCACCGTGGTGTGTGTGTAATGATGGCTGGGGTTTAAATGTGAACAGTCTGAGAATTGTTCTTAGACACCTAATAAAAAAATCATTGTAAAAAAAAAAAACCATGATCCTAACCCGTTAGCATCTGCGTGTCTGGCCGTCCAGCCAGCTAGGGGTTAATCTCTTGCTTGCACATTTTCTTTGGATCAAATAAAACTTTTTGGTTGGGAAATATCTGGAGGAAAAAAGGTGAAGAAGAAATAAAGTCGATTTTTTTTTTAAAATGAGATCCCCTTATTGGGTAAGAATACTAGTGAGGCAATTAAATTATGAGTAATATTAAACATATTCTCTCTGTCTTTGTGTAATTCGTACACGGTGCAAGGTCACGAAATGATGTGAAGTTTTAGTTGTACAACTGTTTGCACTTCAGAAATACAGAAATGCTTTAACATCTGTATACATTTGTTATCATATAAATTGCATTCTCTTTGCAGTTTTCTGGAGGATTTAACAAGCGCCTATATACCTTAAATCATTTATAGGGCATTGTAAAAACAGGAAATACAGATATGTTTGCTGTATACATTTTATGCTTGGTTTACAAAACATGGGAAGATGGTTTGATCATAAAGACATTAAAATGTAGTTAATTTGGCAAATTCTAAACGGTTTAAGTGTAGAAAAATGTGCATTTACAAAGTATAACCTGGCAGTTTTAGGGAGGGTAATGCTCTCAGAAAAGGCATGAAGGTTTCAATATAATTACATTATATAACTGCACTGTGCAGGACTTTTATTTAAAACACTTTATTTAATACCTGAAATCGAATAGTATTGACACTAATTGCACATTAATACCATTTGAATATAGAATACTCCTCGCACGAGTAATTCAAATTAAACATTATATAAAAAAAATAATACAAATAAAATAATCTGCTAAAAAGAATAATTATTCTCTAACTGGACTGAAAGGGGAAAAAATTGGAATTAATTTGAATGAATAATGTTCTTTTTCCTGAGTGGATTCCAGGCTGATATTTATTTATTCTCCTGTGTTCTGCGCACACATTTATTTTGTACTTTGATCAAATGTATAAGATATTAAATAGAAAACGTCCATTATTGTATCGTGAAAACAGCAGTGAGATATAGACAGGAATTACTGAGTGTGAGATGTATTCGGCTTTCCCCTATAAGAATATACAGCGAGATCCAATATATATGTATTTATATGCTCAATAAATGTACATCAATGCAGTTCCATTTACTTTACATATACTGAACATTTACACATTCCCAAACACATATGTATATATAAATGTGTGCATATATATTGTATATGCATTCATTGCAATATACACCCATAGCTTCCATATTTGATCTATTACTGTACGTATATTAATATATTAACAGATAGAATTTATTTATATATATGAAAATATGTATTTTCCTGCCTACACTACACACACGCACTTACATATAGATTTGTATATGTATAACTAATGCATATGCTTATATATATGTAGCTATATATACATACACATTATTATATACGTTATATTCGAACACACACACATGTATGTGTGTGTGTGTGTGTTCGAATATAAAGTATATAATAATATGTATGTATATGTAGCTACAGTTACACGGACACAGGGACATAGAACAACACGTTCCTCTTGTGTTTTGGGATATGGGTCCAGTCTCTTCACCCAGAACTGCAGTGCTCATGGTGTTGGAGGTGGCGGTGGTGGGGTTTTGGGGGGGGGGGGGGGGGGGGGGGGGGGGGGGGGGTTGTTGGTTGGGTGCCGGTTGGGGTGAGGGTGGGAGGGGTTGTTGGTGATGGGGAGGGGGGTGTTGTTAGTGGTGTTGATGCTGGGTAGTAGGGGGGTGCTGGTATGGGGTGAAAGGGGGGTGCTGGTAGGGGTGAAAGGGGGGTGTTGTTGATGGGGGGGAGGGGGGTGTTGGTGGTTTGGGGAAGGGGGTGTTGGTGGTGGGATGGGGGGTGTTGGTGGTGGGATGGGGGGGGGGGTGTTGGTGGTGGGGGAATGGGGGTGTTGGTGGTGGGGGTGTCTTTGGAGTGAGCTGTATACAGATTCGGAGGGAGCTCCTGTGGGGCAGGTTGTACCAGGACAAAGTTGTCCTGATGACTGGCAGTATACGTCTTGTGGAGAGCCGGGCAGCTGAGGGTAACAGGGGCTGAGCATATTCAGATGTAACCTCCTCATATAGAGACTCACACAAACTCCAAGCACAACACAACTCCCAACACCACATGTGAGGGTCACAAACACACAGTGTGAAGAAGAGGGGACAATTCTCCTGGCATGTCGGCTCTTTCTTTCTAGCTGCTGTTCTCAGAATACCCTAAGCTCACCAAGGGTTAAGCATATGTCCAAAGTGGACCAAGTGTCTAAATTCTTGGTCTGTGAGCTTACCCCCTCCCTCCCCCTCCCCACCCCTCTGCCATTGGGCTGCAGCTTTTGGTTGTCTGTTTGTGCTCTTTTCCTATTGGGCTGGGGGATGACAGACTCACACAGCCAACCCAACTCCTCCAGGAGTCCCACACAGACAGGAGAAACTTTCCCAGCAGTTTGGATCAATCAAAGGGAGGACAGACTGGGAAACGATGAAATATCTGAGGCACTGAAGGGTGTCCTGTCTGAGGATCCCCAAAACAGCTCTACAGGAGGAACCCACTAGCCCATCACACCCATGTAGGTCTTCACCCAGGACCCAGATCTGTTTTGGGGGCTTGGGTTAGGGTTGTGACTCTGGCTGCTGCTTTGGGAAGGGGGTCAGTGCTTGTTGTAGGGGGCATACAATGAGTGACAGGAGGAGATCCGCAGTCACCCTTAGCTCCAGAGCTCATGCCTTCTCTGTAGAAGCTCTGATCGGGACTAATAAAAAGAGGAAGCTCCGGGACTGGGAGGATAAAGGTTTGGATTTGTCCATGGAGAGTCTGAGCCCCCACGGGGAGCTGGGGGAAGGAGAGGACACAGCCCCCTGTCTGGACCTCAACCCTGGTGAGTACAGAGATTTGTGTGTATGTCCCACCCAGAGACCCCCTGGGACCAGGATCAGTGAGTGTCCCACCCACAGACACCCTGGGACCAGGATCAGTGTGTGTCCCACCCACAGACACCCTGGGACCAGGATCAGTGTGTGTGCCCCACCCAGAGACCCCCAGGGACCAGGATCAGTGTGTGTCCCACCCAGAGACACCCAGGGACCAGGATCAGAGTGTGTGTGTGTCCCACCCAGAGACACACTGGAACCAGGATCAGAGAGTGTCCCACCCAGAGACACACTGGAACCAGGATCAGAGAGTGTCCCACCCAGAGACACCCAGGGACCAGGATCAGAGAGTGTCCCACCCAGAGACACCCTTGGGACCCGAAATTGTGTGTAATGTAATCCATGCAAGAAGACTTGGGGAAGGAAACCTACTGAAATACGAGGGGATCATCTGCTAATATCTATCTATCTATCTATCTATCTATCTATCTATCTATCTATCTATCTAGATAAGTAGAGTGTAAGATATATAGAGAGGGAGTGAGAGGGAGATGTAGTATGTATATATATATACACACACACACACACACACACACACACACACACAGAGTATATGGAGAGTGGGGGGGTCACAGTAGGTGAATTTATGAATCTATGAATGTAGACGCAGGATTTAGCTTGAAGTTGAATTGATGGGACTCTGGGCAGTTTTTACTTTTTCATATTTAATGTAAATTTAAATATTTAATCAATAAGTACAACGTGGGATCAGAGACGGCAAATCACCCATACAGTACTATATATAACCAATATAATGACCTAAATAATATAAATGTATGAGAGACATGTCAAGTGTGTGTGTTTGAGTGGTATAAAATGTGTACAAATTGTTTGGCATTTACTTGAATATATATGTAATATGTGCACGAAAAAGTACATCAATTATTATATAATAACATATTCATTATATAGATTTGTATTTAAACCGCCCCGCATGTATATGTGTGTGCGTGTTTGTGTCTAAATTACATCACATTAAATATTTTTAAAATGTGATATTTTATTTATGATTATAAAGTATACGGGACTAGTTCAAACATTATTTTAGTTTTTGAGAAACTAAACATTGTTTTTAATATAATATATATATATATTTACTATCTCTCTCTCCTCTCTCTCTCTCTCTCTCTCTCTCTCTGTCCCTCTCCCTCTCCTGTTCTCTCTACTCCACTCTCTCTCTCTCTCTCTCTCTCTCTCCATCTCCCCCCCCCCCCCCCCCCCCCCCCCCCCCCCCCCCCCACCCCCCCCCCCCCCCCCCCCCCCCCTCCCCCCCCCCCCCCCCCCCCCCCCCCCCCCTCCCCCCCCCCCCCCCCCCCCCACACCACACCCACACACACACATATATATAAAAGACAGATGGGGGGGGGAAAGAGATACAGGATAAAAAGGGAGGTGGTGAGCAGGGCACGAGTAGCGGGAAGCAGAGAGAGTGAGTTTAGGTGCCTGGCCAGATGGAATTGATACATTTGATATCACGGTATATTATATAGAGGAGTCGATGAGTCGGTTTATTATATAGAGGAGTCGGTATATTATATAGAGGAGTCGGTATATTATATAGAGGAGTCGGCACTCAATGGACTTCCAACCTATAGGTCCATAAGGGACCGAAACGTCCATATGGAAAATAAAATGTCACTATTTTGGAAGTTCTTTAAGTGCCGACTCCTCTATACACAATTATATATTATTATACAGACTCACGCAAACACACACACACGTGTGTGTGGATAGATAGATAGATAAATAGATAGATGATAGATACGCATTTAGCTCTATAGATAAAGAAAACTATTTAAAATATTTATGTCTTGTGCACAATATATAATATATGATAATATCTTTTCCATGAATGACAGAAACAGATTACCAGTGTGTGTGTGTGTGTGTGTATATATATATATATAACACGGTACTGATACCTCTACATGTATATATATATATATATATATATATATATATATATATATATATATAT
>WSYH01003860.1:44863-60628 GCA_036426205.1 Ascaphus truei
TATATATATATATATATATATATATATATATATATATATATATATATATATATCACAGGGGTTCCTAAAATGAGCTTGCTAGGGTTATGTGTGTTGTATGTATATATATATATATTCAGTATGTTCTTAATACAGGTACACCCGTGTCAACATATGTGATATAATTACACAGCCCTTACTGCCTATGCCATGCATGATGTGGTGTAAGTAGTTAGCGGTGTAGTGCATGGCACATGGGGTAATTATCATGGTACAGGGGTAATTACCCGCTGCACACGGGGTGTGATGTTACCTTACTATATAACCCCCAGGAGCTCTGTATATCTGTGTTTAAATCGGAGTGCCCATTTAATCCCTGCAGGAGCATTAATGCTCCCATGTGGAGAGGCCGGTTTACAGGCCCCTACTCTGTGCTCTCCCTGGGGCTGGAGACCCCCTTTCCAGGGCAAGTGTGCACGTCTTATTTACCCCAGATACCCCCCTCTCTGCCCCAGATACCCCCTCTCACCCCCAGATACCCCTATCCATTCCAGTTTGGCTGCTTTAATGGCAGCCCACAATACTAATACCTTATATACAGTAGGGTGTGCAGTCCTACAGTACCGTATATAGGATGTGCAGTCCTACAAATCAGAGAAAGAGATCCAGGAGGGCCCTATATACCCTGCAGATGAGACCCCAGCACTGCCCCAGCAAGTTACCCCCCCCCTTGCTAGGTGCATTATTGCCCGTGTTCTGCACACAGGGGTCCTGTCTGGTGAACTAACGGTGGTCACTTTAATAGAGGGGAATAAATATATAAGTATATATATATATATATATATATATATACTATATATACTGTATATACATACATAGTATAATATATATATATATTCCTCTCTATTAAAGTGTGTATATATATATATATTATGAGAGAAAGTAGTGAACGAGATAAGAAAACAGGAGAGAAGATGAGAATATGTCATGTGGGCAAAACCTCATTAAATCATATATGAACATGCTGTATATCTCCAATATATTTATTAAAAAAGAGGGAAAACAATGGAATATATGGGTATATATATATATTTATATATATATACAGAAGCATGAATAACAGATAGTTGCATATATATATATACACACGGTGTACATACATATTTCAATATATATAAAATACTATATATATAGACACACATACACACATATAGATGTGGTTGTATCTGCTTACATACCCGCTACTCTGCATTTGGGACAATATTCAGAATATGGATTCTACATTATATTATTATATTATTGACATCATAACATAATCTGAGTAGATTGTTATAATGTATTTCATGTGTACCTGAGTTTATCTGGTGAAACTACGGTCCCCGGAATATGGCTGGTCAGTCTCAGGGGTCGGATCCTTTTATAAATACCCCACTGCTGATAAACCCCGATACCAGGTTATAGGGAAAGCACATCGGGGGTATTTGGGGAATAGTTCCCACACCCTTACCCCTGACTTACTTGCTTCAAATCCTGTATCTTCTGGTCGATGGGATTTATTTCCAATTATTTCAGGATAATTAGTCTCTGTGCTTAGAATGGCAAATCTGGCTTTTTGTTTAATACTTGTTGTGTCTGCCTGAGAATAGTACACACTTAACCCCATCCCTGCCAGAAGGGGGTCTCTTAGCAAAGCTACACTGGCAGGGAAGGGTTAATCAGATTGCAGGCTTTCCCTTCCGAGATAGGAGTTTGTGGAGAGGTTTCTCAGCTGCTGTTAATTATTATTATTATTAATAATAATAATAATAACTACTAATAATATCAGTGCTACATGGAAAAGGAAGATTGGGGAGAAACGTCCAGGACTGCGGGATTATTGATAACATTTCAATATACAAATTGATGTATTTGCAATAAAAATCAATTTATCAAAATCACCGAAATCCACTTAGATATTGGTTCCGTCTTATTATTGTATGTTTCTAACGCTATATATATATATATATATATATATAGAATGAGTGCATTGGGGTGTATTAGAGTGAGTGCATTGGGGTGTATTAGAATGAGTGCATTGGGGTGTATTAGAGTGAGTGCATTGGGGTGTATTAGAGTGAGTGCATTGGGGTGTATTAGAATGAGTGCATTGGGGTGTATTAGAGTGAGTGCATTGGGGTGTATGTTGGGTTTAGGTTTTCTCTGGGTTAGAATTTCCCATCGCAGAATAAATCCTTTATATAACCCACAGCAATACAGGAACACAAAGGGGATCTCTTCTGCTATTACATGAGAATAAGCCGCAAAGCCTGTGTGTGTATATTTTATCTGCTCAGACTATTGTCCGGAATTGCAATTAAATGACCTAGATTATGAGGAATAATTGTCTGATCTCGAAGCCATAAAACCCGTTTATATTTCCATATATTTTAGGAGTTTTTATGGAGCACATGGCATATGTCCAGTGGTATCTGAAATCTGACAAGTATAATATATATATATTGAATATACGTATTTATATATTGTATCGTTATTTCTATATTGTAAAGGACAGGTACTTACATAAGTATTTATATATTGTATAGGTACTTACATATAGTATAAGTATTTATATATTGTATGGGTACTTACATAAGTATTTATATATTTTATAGGTACTTATAGATTGTATAGGAACGTATATATTGTGTAAGTATTTATATATTGTATAGGTACTTACATAAGTATTTATATATTGTATAGGTACTTACATACGTATTTATATATTGTATAGGTACTTATATATTGTATAGGAACTTATACATTGTGTAAGTATTTATATATTGTATAGGTACTTACATAAGTATTTATATATTGTACAGGTACTTACATACGTATTTATATATTGTATAGGTACTTATATATTGTACAGGAACTTATATATTGTGTAAGTATTTATATATTGAGCTGAAGTGTTGCAGTTTGTTGGTAGGGAGGTTGCAGAATTATTTAAACCCAGATCTGTTCTCTTTCTCAGAAACACTAATAATGTCCATTGAATCGGGTTCAATGTCTATTTCTTTTCCATGCGTATAATCCATGCTGTCATTAAGAAAACCTCAGGTTATGCGCGAATTATTCCTGTGTGTGAGTCACAATGCATGTGATATATATATATATATATATATATAATGTTTCATTTTTATATGCGATAATCATTTTATTAGGGTCTGAGAAAATGACAGATTGTGATATATATATACATAATATATAATTGAATATATGTAGATAGCTAGTACATTATAATATAGATAATAATATCATATTTAGTCGCAGGCACACACATTGTGGTCTTGCAAGTAGAGCTCGATTTCCCATATAAATTTTATGCACAGATGCTAATAATAATATATATATTTACATTGACTATATAAATATTAACCAGTTCAATGCCGGGTCGGCTGCGAATGCATTGCAGAGGCAGTGAAGGAGCGTATACAAATACGTTTAAACATAACAAATAAATTATCCTATGTGTCTATTATCTGAATATATCGTAGCTAGTTCCCCTCTCGTCTGTCTAATCTTTATATCATCTCTCTCTAATCCTCTTATAGGGCATTCTCTCTCTCGTCCTCGGCCCTCTCTCTGTCCATCTCCTTCTCCTCGTCTCTACTCTCGTCTCTCCTGCTATCTCTCTGTGCTGCTGTGTGTTCAGTGTGTCTTGTTATGACACTTGTATGATATTATCCATGCACGGTAAGGGTGTAGGGTGGGGGAATAGTATTGCGCTGGATTACAAGGTGTTGAGCTGTTTAATAGGAGCAGGGAAGGGGTCGGAGGGCTTATACAATGCAGAACATTCTATTCTGTACACATCAACCATACCTGCTGCAGGAGAATATATTCCTGGGAGCTCCTCCATCCTCTACCTGCCACAAAGGGTTAAAACACAGTGCCAAAAACTACCTGCAAAATAGTCCCATATTATTTAAACATGAAACTGTGTCTAGTTTTAGATTCACTATGTTTAACTAATTCAGTGCCACACACAACCTTGAAAGTTTATTTTATAATGATATATAATGATGTATAATATGTTATAATATATATAATGTATCAAGATTTCAGTAACACTATATATATGTGTGTGTGTGCAAACCTAAGAGAAAGTCCATAACTACTTCTCCATGTGTGAATAGTGTGTACCCATGTATCTGCATACATTCCTAGTGACATAGTGACATAGTGACATAGTGACATAGTGACATAGTGACATAGTTAGATAGTTACATAGTAGATGAGGTTGAAAAAAGACGTACCTCCATCAAGTTTAACCTATGCTAAATTTAGATGACAGATACTTTATCCTATATTTGTACTTACAGTATATTGATCCAGAGGAAGGCAAACAAAAAAACTCAAATCTCATCTCAATATCATCCAATTATATCTCATAACTGGAAAATAAATTCCTTCCTGACTCCCAATATTGGCAATCAGATTACTCCCTGTATCAACATCCTTCCCATGTATACTTATTTGGTATATCCCTGTATACCTTTCCCTTCTAAAAAGATGTCCAAACTTTATTTGAAGATATCTATTGTATCTGCCATCACAGTCTCCATGGGTAATGAATTCCACATTGTAACTGCCTTTACTGTAAAGAACCCTTTCCTTTGTTGCTGGTGAAATTTCCTTTCCTCCAACCTTAAGGGATGGCCCCGAGTCCTTTGTACTGCCTGTGGGATGAATAGTTCTTTTGAGAGCTCTTGTATTGTCTCTGAATATATTTGTATATAGTTATCATATCCCCACTTACACGCCTCTTTTCTAATATAAACAAATCTAATTTAGCTAGCCTCTCCTCATAAATCAGATTATCCACCCTCTTTATTAACTTGATGGCTTTTCTCTGCACTTTTTCTACTTCCATAATGTCTTTTTTTATTGGGTGGTGCCCAAAATTGTACTCCATATTCAGGTGTGGTCTTACTAATGCTTTGTAAAAGGGCATAATTATGTTTACTTCCCTTCCATCCATTGCCCGATTGATGCAAGATAAGATCTTGTTTGCCTTTGCAGCTACTGCATGACATTGGGCACTATTGCTAATCCTTCTCCATCAAGGATTCCCCCAATATATCTCCATTTAATTTGTAAGTCACCTTTTTATTCTTGCATCCCAAATGCATAACCTTACATTTATCTGTATTAAACCTCATCTACCATTTACCTGCCCACGTTTCCAGTCTCTCCAAGTCCTTCTGGAGAGAAATTACATCCTGCTCTGATTCTATTACCTTACACAGTTTAGTGTCATCAGCAAAGATGGAGACTTTGCTCTCGATGCCAACCTCAAGGTCATTAATAAACAAGTTAAAAAATCAGGGGTCCCAGTACCGATCCTTGAGGTACTCCACTCACAGCTTTAGCCAAATCTGAAAAAGTTCCATTTATGACAACCCTCTGTTGTCTGTTCTTCAACCAGTATCCAATCCAGGTGCATATATTATTACTGAGTCCAATGTTCTTTATTTTGTACACCAACCTCGTGTGTGGAACCGGGTCAAAAGCCTTTGCAAAATCTAAGTAGACCACATCAACTGCATTACCCTGGTCTAAATTCCTACTTACCTCCTCAAAGAAACAAATACGGTTAGTTTGGCAAGATCTATCCTTCATAAATCCATGCTGACTATTACTAATAATTTTGATTTCCATGAGGTATTCCTGAATATTATCCCGAACTAAACCTTCAGTTAACTTCTCCACTATTAATGTCAGCCTTACAGGTCTGTAATTCCCCGGTTGTGATCTAGTTCTCTTTTTAAATATAGGCACCACATCTTCCAATCTTGTGGTACTGAGCCTGTGAAAATGGAGTACTTGAATATTAAATGTAGTGGTTTTGCTTTTACTGAACTTAACTCCTTGAGAACTCTTGGATGTATGTCATCGGGGCCAGGTGCCTTATTTACTTTAATTTTATCAAGCCGCTTATGAACTTCTCCCTCAGTTAACCAATTGGTCATTAATATGGAGGTTGTGGCTTCCTCCTCTGGTGCTACTATTGAACTTGATTCTTCCCTGGTAAAAACAGAGCCAAAAAATGTGTTTAATACCTCTGCTTTTTCCTTGTCTCCAATAATCTGCCTACCCATCTCACAGTGAAAGGGTCCTATATTTTCTTGTCTCATTTTGTTGTTATTAAGGTACTTAAAGAACTTTTTGGGGTTGATCTTACTTTCTATTACTGTACAATCCTCTTTTCATTATCCATTTTTGTGTGTTTGCCTGACTGTGTGTGTGTGTGCGTGACTGTGTGCGTGTGCCTGACTGTGTGTGCCTGACTGTGTGTGCATGTGCCTGACTGTGTGTGCGTGTGCCTGACTGTGTGCGTGTGTGATTTTTCTGTCTGTGCAGCTAACAGGGAGCAATGGACAGCAAGATACAGATATATAGCTTTCAGGGTCACATAGCTTGAAAATGAAATACAAATAAAATAACAAATAACACAACAAAATATATACAGTATGCAAGAACATTAATAAATATATATTTAAACATGTCAAAATGTTAATATGCTTTCACACAAATATATATATATATATATATATATAAATATTAATAATTTACATATTAATATATATATATATAAATAATAATAATTATATATATATATATATCTATATATAGATATATCTATCTCTATCTATCTCTATCTCTTATATCTATATATAATTCTAATCTATCTATCTATCTACTATATAGATGATAGATAGATAGTATAGATAGAGATAGATAGAGATAGATATCTTATTATCGATTATAGATTAGTAATATATAATTTATATATATTTATATTATAATATATATATAATTATATATATATATATATAATATATATATATATGTCTCCCCAAATTTAATTCACATCCTTCCCTCCTGTCAAGTGATTTACACGGACCCTATGTAATGCATAGGGGTGGAAATGTTCCCCGAGTATAACTTTTCCCATGTCTCTGCGTACATTCAGCCGTCCCTTAATCCTCCAGCACGCAGAAGGCTCTGTTCCCAGGCTTGCCCTCCTGTGGGGAGGATGCCTTAACCCCTGCAGTGCCAGGGCAGGTGGAGTCACTCATTTACAACATTGCAAACTTTTGGGGGGAAATTATGAATATGGAAAATAACTGGAATTCCTAGGTTCATCTCTCGTAAAATTGTCAGTTGCCCGGGGGAGGGGTTTTCTTTTCCTATTGTCCGGCTTTGTTTGTTGCACTTATGGTATTATAACGCCTGGTGTTGTCTCTTTTGTAAAGTGCTGACTACATAATTGGTGCTATATAAAAATATATATATACATTAATAGGAATAAAATCAAAATGATCATATTAGCATAATATATATGGTATATATTTCGGTACTGTGACAAGGTGATGGTGTAAAAACAGGCGCTGAAACAATACTAGTGATCACCAATATTTAAGTGAATAAATTATTTTTAAACTTATAATAAAGTGCGTGAATATAAGTTACTAATAATAGTGCGATAAATCAAGTGTATATAAGAAGTTGTAACCCCTGCTCAAACCCTCTGGAATATATGGTATATATTTTGGTACTTACATCAAATATACAGTAAGTCAATATTTTAACGTGGTGAGAATGGTCAGTCCCAATGCAGAACAGCATTTGTTTAAACACATATTTCATTATTTATCAGGAGATTTGTAAAGAAAGAATCCAGAATATTTATCCCATACACCAATTATAATAGGGGGACATTAAATTCTACATCGTTTCCCCTTTATTTTCCGTTGAATTTTATTTTCTCGGTGTCTGCAACATGATATAAAACCCCATTAAAGTTACTGATGCTCGTTGAAGGCCAAAGGGAGCGGTTTAGGTTCTTCGCGTTTAGGATTCTTATGGATGCAGGGCCCCCAGGTCTGCGGGTTTGTTAAAAAGCGTTCCCAGCTCAGGCTGGGCTGGTGTTAACCTTGTGCGCCTCTGAGATTTAAACGTGAGGGTTTCACCAAACGGAGGGAACCTGATACACTGAGACATCTTCTCATCCTACACGCAAACATCGCTCCTCGGCTGCACAAATGCATGTGTTTTTGTGGTGTTTTTTTTTTGTCATTTGTGTACTTTTCCCTGATAACAGTTCTCTCGTCCTAATAACAAGCGATCACGGGAGTTGTGTAGATATATTAAAATTAGTCATTTCTTTATTTCCCCTTTATTTCGCCTTTTTTGCCACAATTTTTTTTTTTTGCAAAAGTTTAAATTGCTGGGAAACGCAGGAAAATCTGTGGAAGAGTGAGATTTCCCCCCTGATTACAGCGGGATTTTGCCAATTGAGCAAAAATTGGCATATTATCATTATTATCCTATATTTGTAAAGCACCGACCTATTCCACGGTGCGGTACAATGGGGGTACAGAGTGACATCAATTACATAAACAAACTGACCTACAAAGGGGCGTATGACCCGGTTGCTTCTGGCTTGGAACGTGGAAGTTACGTGGCCTTTTGATGCTCGGTGAGCGTTTTGGTGAAAGTTGTGGTTTTTTTGCTACACTTTTCTTGAACTTGAAACGGTCTCCGCCAGCTTGCCCGGGAATCTCCGTGGCGGGAGCGGATGCCACGCGGCGTGGGTAGTACCGCCAACATTTCTCCAACCAAATTAGAAAGAGGTTTTTGCCAGCTCCGCGTCGGCAGGAAATTCCGCTCCCACTAAACCCAGCGTGTTCTGGTCCGCAGCCCGGGGATTTATATGGAAAGTTAGGGTCCCAATGATGTCTCCGGGACTATCCAACACCCTCGTGATATCCACGTCAAGGTGAACTAACGGGACAGCTCACATCATACTGTATGTCCTCTGTATACCACCCCACCCCCCTTTCCCCCTTGTGTCCCCCTCCCTAATTCTACCTCTTAGATCAGGGGTGGGCAACTCCAGTGCTCAAGGGCCACCAACAGGTCAGGTTTTAAGGATATCCCTGCTTCAGCACAGGTGGCTCAGTCAGTGGCTCAGTCGAAGACTGAGCCACTGATTGAGCCACCTGTGCTGAAGCAGTGGAAGACTGAGTCAATGATTGAGTCACCTCTGCCGAAGCAGTGGAAGACTGAGCCACTGATTGAGCCACCTCTGCTGAAGCAGTGGAAGACTGAGCCACTGATTGGGCCACCTCTGCTGAAGCAGTGGAGGACTGAGCCACTGATTGAGCCACCTCTGCTGAAGCAGGGGTATCCTGAAAATGTGGCCTGTTGGGGGCTCTTGAGGACTGGAGTTGCCCCACCCCTTTCTCAGACTCGTGGAGAGGGGCAGGTTGCAGTTATTATGTGCATATTGATGGTAATCTGTTTATAACGTGTGTACGCTTATTACTGTCTGTTACTCCCATTGTTACTCCCAATTAACACGTTGGCACATTATAAATACATGATAATCATAGTATTAATATTACTGCCCTACATTGCACAGCTTTAGGGGAACCATTCCTGTGCACTGATGCAGGTGATTATTACATATTACACTTAGATTGTAAGCTCTGTGGGGCAGGGATTTCCTTACCTGTGGTCTGCCTTTGTTTGCTGCACTCATTGGATGATAACTCCTTGTATTGCCTCTCTGGTAAAGCGCTGAGCACACTGTGGGCACCATATAACTAGAGCTATACATACATATGTCAGCCATAAACGCCATGGCAGAATTAACCCCTTACTGGCTGTATGAAGGTTTTTGCACATGTGCAAGTTCATGGAAACGGTCATTTTGTCTCATTCTTCAGAGAAGAGATCTCACGTTCGCTAGTTCCCCGGCACACGTTCTCTGCTATTAAGCAAAGTCACCCAACTACAAAACTGGGGGCAAAACTGCTGCGAAAGGACCGCCCCGGGTGTTACCAGATAAATCCGGGGGCTGTTTGATAAATAAAAAAGAATCTTTAAACAGAGCGGCTCAGCGAGTGAGGACACGGACTCGGAGTTAGAAGCAGGGAGACGGATCAGTTCCTGGGGTCATCACCTTGTGACCTTGGGCATGTCACTTTATCTCCCTGTGCCTCAGGCACCAACATCATAGAGTGTAAGCTCTGCGGGGCAGGGACTGTGCCTGTAACGTTCCTATGTGCTGCGTACCGCGCGTTATACTGTCATTGTGACGCGCTGAGTCCCATTGGGAGAACGCTTTATGAAATAATGCTTTCATTATATATGGTACCATATGGATCTGACTTTGTGCCCCCTATAGACTGTGAGATGAAGGGGACATGCAGGGGTGTATTCCCTGTGGCTCATGGCGGTTTATTTGCTTTTTGGAATATTGCCATTTTCAGGGGAATAATGTGTAAACGTTTTCATGTTATTAAGGCGCGTTATTAAGGCGCGTTATTAAGGTGCGTTATTAAGGCGCGTTATTAAGGCGCGTTATTAAGGCGCGTTATTAAGGCGCGTTATTAAGGCGCGTTATTAAGGCGCGTTATTAAGGCGCGTTATTAAGGCATGTTATTAAGGCGCGTTATTAAAGCGCGTTATTAAGGCGCGTTATTAAGGCGCGTTATTACGGCGCGTTATTAAGGCGCGTTATTAAGGCATGTTATTAAGGCTCGTTATTAAGGCGCGTTATTAAGGCGCGTTATTAAGGCGCGTTATTAAGGCGCGTTATTAAGGCGCGTTATTAAGGCGCGTTATTAAGGCGTGTTATTAAGGAATGTTATTAAGGTGCGTTATTAAGGCATGTTATTAAGGTGCGTTATTAAGGCGCGTTATTAAGGCATGTTATTAAGGCGCGTTATTAAGGCGCGTTATTAAGGCATGTTATTAAGGCGTGTTATTAAGGAATGTTATTAAGGTGCGTTATTAAGGCATGTTATTAAGGTGCGTTATTAAGGCGCGTTATTAAGGTGCGTTATTAAGGCGCGTTATTAAGGCATGTTATTAAGGCGCGTTATTAAGGTGCGTTATTAAGGCGCGTTATTAAGGCGTGTTATTAAGGCGTGTTATTAAGGCGCGTTATTAAGGCGTGTTATTAAGGAATGTTATTAAGGTGCGTTATTAAGGCATGTTATTAAGGTGCGTTATTAAGGCGTGTTATTGAGGCGCGTTATTAAGGCGCATTATTAAGGCGCGTTATTAAGGCGTGTTATTAAGGCGCGTTATTAAGGCGCGTTATTAAGGCGTGTTATTAAGGCGTGTTATTAAGGCGCGTTATTAAGGCGTGTTATTAAGGAATGTTATTAAGGCGCGTTATTAAGGCGTGTTATTAAGGCGCTTTATTAAGGCGCGTTATTAAGTCAGCGCTATTAACAGAGATTTTCATGTGTGTTACCAAAAGCGAATGCAAATCTCGTTCTAATATTGAGAAATGTTATCATTTGTGCACATGAACGTTCTCACTGAATTGTACGGTATATAGTGTAATAATGGCTGTATAAAGTATGGGCGCACAGTAACGTATATCCATACGTTCCTCACCAATATGAACTAATATTTCATTGATATGAATGTACAACTAAAATAAATTAAATACATCCTTCATTTATAGAAATTGCACACTAATAAAAATGAAATATTAATATTGCAGAGGTAGGTATGGATATACTGTACGTTTTTGCGCACGCGCACTTTATATAGTGACTATTGCATTATATACCATATTAGTTCACACAAACATATCACTTTAATCACAATAAAGTTTATGACGTGTTTCCGACATTTGTATGACCCATAACATATCTCTTTGTGATGAAAGGGTTAAGTCCGAGCCTCGCTCCGTGGCTTTGCGCGGCGGTCCCCGGAAATAACGCCACGAGACGCCGGGTCTGGGCGGGAGTAACGGCAGCTTGTGGGAGGTGCTAAATGTCGCAGCGTTACTCCCGAGTACTAACAGTAACGGGGGTCCGAGGATCTGCGGTATTAGGGTAACTGCTCATCACCGCGTGATGTCCTAACGCCCGTTCTCAGGACCCGTTATTTTGCGGGACAACGCCAGGACGCGCTGGCGCTCGGCACCTTTGGGGATACGGGTTACGGATACGGATACATTATATTTACATTAACAGAATGTTAACATATGCGCGACCTTCTGACGATCTGCCGCGGGGTTAGAAACGGTGACGGTTTTACCGACGTGTTTTTATTTACAAACCCACCATTATTACTACTTTTTAACTCATAAAACCCTCAGCCACATGTGATTGCTAAATCTTTCTATCCAAAGAAAAAAAAGGAGATTTCATTGTTAATGTCTCTCTCCTGTCCTGTTTTTATAGATAAATGCGATTTAAATCTTTCCAGAATACAAGCGTGGATGCCAGTGTCGCCTGCGTAATAAAAAGCCGCCCTTTGCCTGCAAAGTTTAGATATATTCACCAACATCATTTTTTCAAGGGTCTCTTAAATATGGCTATCGTTGGGAAGACGCCTATACTCCGTTCTCATTTAGAGCACCAAGGCTCATAATACTTAGATTGTCCGAGTATTACGCCTGTCCTGTTACTATACTGTCACATTGCAGCTGTGTCCTTTCTACACCGCTATATCGATAGAATAAAAACCTTAACCCCTTACCGTGAAATCCCTTACCGTGAAACCCGTTACCGTGAAACCCGTTACCATGAAACCCCTTACCGTGAAACCCGTTACCGTGAAACCCGTTACCGTGAAACCCGTTACCGTGAAACGCGTTACCGTGAAACCCCTTACCGTGAAACCCCTTACCGTGAAACCCCTTACCGTGAAACCCCTTACCGTGAAACCCCTTACCGTGAAACCCGTTACCGTGAAACCCCTTACCGTGAAACCCGTTACTGTGAAACCCGTTACCGTGAAACCCCTTACCGTGAAACCCCTTACCGTGAAACCCCTTACCGTGAAACCCCTTACAGTGAAACCCCTTACCGTGAAACCCCTTACCGTGAAACCCCTTACCGTGAAACCCCTTACCGTGAAACCCCTTGCCGTGAAACCCCTTGCCGTGAAACCCCTTACCGTGAAACCCCTTACTCTAATCCCCTACCCTAGAATCCCCTAATCTTAACCCCTAATACGAACGCTACACCCTACCCTAAAAACCTTAACCCCGTACCCTAAGCCCTTATCCTAAACCCTTACCCTAATCCCCTATTCTGTTGGCTAAGGGTTAAGACAGTGGACATTGCAGTTGCGCTGTCTGTGCCAGCTTCGCCATGCTCGCTCAGTGCGGGCACCAGAAGGTCTCACTCACCGGCCGGCAAAATGTGGCAGAAAACGTGTCAAATCCTTCAATCTAAGGGGGTGATGCACTAAGCAGTGATAAGTGGGTTTTCTGGGTGCTATGCACTAAGCAGTGATAAGTGGGTTTTCTGGGTGCTATGCACTAAGCAGTGATAAGTGGGTTTTCTGGGTGCTATGCACAAAGCAGTGATAAGTGCTTTTAAGTGAGATAGCTGTCTTTATAGCGTGATACTGTCCACGTGCTTTCTGATGGAGAATACGAAGGAATATTGGGGGGGAGGGGGGGGGACACTTTGCTTTTGACGTAGAAATGGCTGATCGGACTTGCTGATGATTTCGCGAGCAGGGGTGCAAGGGTTTGAGATCTACAGTAACATTTTGGGGTGTAAAAAACCCCCTCATAATAACACAGACTAAATGGCAAGGATAACTTTTCCAGCAGACTGTAATTACATCCGCAATGCTGATCGCTTATTTAGATTTGGTAAAATGTGGGTAATTCCCATCATTCCCATATCCTTAATGACCATACCAAGTGCATATCACCTTATAGCTGCAGTCCCACTGCCCCATATCAAACCTCCCGGTTTTCTGCTACATATTGATGGCACTTATCCCCCTAAACACAAACCCCACCGGGAAATCCCCAGCAGCGCTTTTCAATCCCACGGAAATGTTCATGTGAAATCTATATTTTTTACTGGGCTTTTTAAATATGGCCGTTATGGTAAACCTTCTACAAAATGCCAAGAGGGTTTTGAAATCGCTGCAGGGTTCTCCTAGTTACTTAAGTATGAATCCCATCGGCGGTAATAAAAGCCGCATGTATTGTACGTGCTGCAGTGTGTGTTACTGGCTCTACAATTCTACTAGACATACAGTATGAATACAGTATGAAAGCGTGAATAAATCAGCAACGTACCGGAGGGACACGGGCCCATATCTACCAAACAGTGCTGTTCCATAAGACGGGGATAGAACAAGATGGCGGACATAATGAAATGAAGCTATGAATTCCAGTCTGAGTATGTCACTGTCCGTTTCTTGGCAGAGAGGGACACGCTAGGGATTCTGGGATAGGAATAAAATACCCAATAACCACCCCCCCACCCCCCCCCCCGGATACGGCATTAATCCTGAAAGCTGAAAGTGATTATAATTCAGACCATGTTTGGATTGTTGTGGAATATATTTAGGGACCTGTATACATAGCGACCGTTTCATGCCCCTACTGTATGCTGCCCCTACTGTATGCTGCCCCTATGCTGCCCCTATGCGGCCATATAGTTAAGGATTCATATTGAACAGAACACTCATTATTAATGCAAATGTGTGTTATATAGAGACCATAGCACTGGCAGGATATACACAGCCAGGCGGAGCGCTGCACACGCCGAGTCCCCGTTCTGAAGAGCTCACAATTAGATTTTGGTGCTCGGGGCATAGGACAGATATGTAAAGTCAATGACACACGGTCACGTGAAGGTCGCCGGCTTCGAGGCCGGGAAGGTTACCCCCGTGAGCTACTTATTCAGTCTCCCAGCGCGGTCATTGCCCCTGATGCAGCATCGCAGTCTCTGCGCGATCTCAGTACCACTGCTTTTTGTCATCGTTGTGCACAACTCAACTCCTCAAGACGCCCCCCCCCCCCCACAGGTCAGGTTTTCAGGATATCCCTGCTTCCAGCACAGGTGGCTCAATCAATCTCTGCTTCAGCACAGGTGACTCAATCAGAGTATTGAGCCACCTGTGCTGAAGCTGGGATATCCTGAAAACTTGACCTGTTTGGGGGGGAGGGGGGGGGGCTTGACTGGAGTTGAGCTTCCTGCCGTAGACTTTAATTAATAATTCGGGTAAGAAAAAAATCAGTTTATTAAAATGCCAATAAAATCCGTGACTGCGGCGTGCGCGTGTGACGGCGGCGTGCGCGTGTGACGGCGGCGTGCGGGTGTGACGGCGGCGTGCGCGTGTGACGGCGCGGTGTTCATAGCTCTTATCGCAGCTCTGGCTCATTCTCACACGCTGCACTGGCAAGAAGTGACGTATCCAACAGGACTGGCTTTAGCATTTATTGGGCAAAAGCAGCGCTTGTGCGAGTGTAAGAAAAGATAAAAGGCCGTGGGACTCTGTTCCCAGGGTCACTCTGGGGAAATGACACGTGGAACAGCCATCGCCCCGTAACCCTAACCCTATAAATAAACCAGAAGCTGCCGCCCTCACAAGCAGAGGGGTCTGTGTACGAAGGAGTCTGCAAAACGGGGACAAAAATACCGCAAGAAACAGCAGCAGATTTCATAAAGAGAAAGGAATCCTGGTACAAACGATGAGAGTTACTGTGATAAATCTGGAATAAGCCCCACAGTAAGAGCCCCCCCACAGTGAGAGTCCCCCAGTGAGAGCCCCCCACAGTAAGAGCCCTCCTACAGTGAGAGCCCCCCGGGGGGGGGGGGGGGGGGGGGGGGGGGGGAAATGTAATGGCAGCAAAAGGGTTAAATCCTGGTTACTTGCGCGGGACAGGAACACTATACTGAGACATGGGGGGGGGGGGGGGGCACTATTGTAATGAATAACCCCCTTCTGGGG
>WSYH01003861.1:0-14546 GCA_036426205.1 Ascaphus truei
CCCCCCCCCCCCCCCCCCCCCCCCCGCTTGAGGGGCATCCCCGCACACGTCTTCTGCCCCGCGCGGCCTTACACAGGGGCAAGCGGGACCTGAGGGGCATCCCCGCACACGTCTCCTGCCCCGCGCGGCCTTACACAGGGGCAAGCGGGACCTGAGGGGCATCACCCGCGCGGCCTTACACAGGGGCAAGCGGGACCTGAGGGGCATCCCCGCACACGTCTCCTGCCCCGCGGCCTTAAACAGGGGCAACCGGGGATCTGAGGGGCATCCCCGCTCCCATCTTCCGCCACGGGGGGAGCGCCGGGGACAGGAGAACACACCCGCTAACACCTCCATAACCGGGACAGGGGGGAAGGCACAAAGAATAAAAATAATACTTACTGTGTCCGTGTCCTCCATGGAATGGCTGCTCGTTGGGGGCGGGCTCATATAGAGTCTGGCCGCGCGTCCACAAAGCCTGGGAGCGCGCGCCAATCAGCTTGTAGGTATTGGGAGTTTTTTTTTTTTTTTTTTTTTTAAAGCGCGGGAGCAGGGAAATTTAAAAAAAAAACACGTGTGCTGCTTGGGCCAATAGTTGCTCACCCAGAGGGTAAATCCACTCTTTCTGTCTCGAGAAGCAAAAAGGGAAGAGCTGCGCGACGTAAAATGGGCAGTAGACGAGATCGCCGAACAGGGAGCAGCAGCGCGCCGGCACAAGGGGAAGGCTCGGGGAGACGCAAATGAGTGTTATCGCGAGAGACGACCAGAAGGAGAGGGCTAGCGCGAGAAGGCGCGAAAAGGAAGAGAGCAGAGAAGACAAGGGATGGAGAGCGCGAGGCCGGAACATGCTCCTCTCATTGCTCGTCTTTCCTTCCCGCTCCGTCCTCCCTTGCTCTCTTACTCCCATTGCTCGAGAGCGTCGTCACAGTGAGCTGCGCGAGTCAGAAAAGGGCTGCTTAGCAGCGCGCGCCTCCCCAGGGAGAGCGCGTGCCACCCGTAGGGAGCGCGCGCTCGCAGACCAGGACCAGGGCGGGCCGGGGCCGACAAGGCCAGGGAGTAGCGAGCGCGCCTCGCATTGGGCTCGACGCAGTCCGAGAGCGACGTTAGCAGTAAAAAGGGAAGAAGAAGAGGAGAGGCAAAGGGGAGAGAGATGATGGAGTCAGTGAGGAAAAGGGAAAAGGTGCTCTCGCTCTCTCTCTCCTCTCCTCAATTGCTATCGATCATCATACCAATTGCTTCTCGATCGCTCTCTCTCTTCCTCACATGCTTCTCGATATAAATAACTTGATCTCTTGAGCTCTTATAATCCAATTTGTGCTCTAGCTATCTATAGAATACACAAAGGGATATCAGCTTATCTATCAGACTAAAAGTGCTTAGAGATATATTATAATCAATTTTCTTTTTCCCATTGGAGTCTCGAGTTTTATTTCCATTGTCCTCCTATTCTCTCGCTCTCTCTAAATCCTCCCATTGCCTATCGGCTCTTAATCTCTTTTTTCTCTCATCCCATGGCTATCGCTGACTCTCTCCCTATCCTCCCATTGCTCTTAGCTCGGATTTCTCTCTTCTCTCAGCCCATCCATTGCTCTACGCCGTCTCTCTTTCATTCATTGCTCGCCGCTATCTCTCTTTTCCTCTCATTTGCTACTCGCTTCTATATCCTCACATGCTCTATCGCCTCTCTCTCCTCCCATTGCTATCGCTCTCTCTCTTTCTCTCCTCCCATTGCTCTCGCTCTCTCTCTTTCCTATCCTCATTTGCTCTCGCTCTCTCTCTCACCCATTGCTTCTTCGCTCTCTCTATCCGCCCCCCATTGATCTAGCAGCTCTCTCTCTCATCTCATCATTGCTTATTTTTTGAGCTATCTCGATCATCTCTACTCCCAGGGCGAGGATATAGCGAGAGCCGAAGCATGGGTAGGGAAGAGCGATACAGCAGTACTTCCATGTATTCTCTATTCAGCCAATGGGGGAGAGAGACAGAGAAGAAGAAAACAGAAGAAAACAAAGGGAGAGAGAGAGAAGAAAAGGGGAGAGAGAGAAGAAAAGGGACGCGAGAGCGAAGAGAAGAAAAGACATGAGGCGAGAGAAAGAGCATGGAGAAGAAAAAGGAAGCGATGAGAAGAAAAATGGATGACGAGCTAGAAAAGCAAACGCAAAGGGAAAAGAGAGGAAAAAGGTAGACAGAAAGGGCGAGAGGTTTGAAGCCCACTGTCTCTCTCTCCTTCTCCAATTGTGGGTTTGTCTTCGAGAGAAAGAAAAAGGGTAGAGAGAAAGGCAGGTGGTTCCCCAAGAAAAGGGGAGAGAAGGAAAGAAAGGGCAGACGAGGATGTAAGCAAAGGGAGAGTAGAGAAAGAGGATACGAAAAGGGAGAGAGAGAAGGAAAAGGGAGAGAGAGGAGTAAGACAAAGGGAGAGAGAAGAAGTAAAAGGAGGAGAGAGAGAGAAAAGAAAAGGGGATTGAGAGAGAGAATAAAAGGGAGAGAGAGAGAAAGAAAACGGGGCGAGAGGAGCAGAAACAGGGAGAGAGAGAGAAGAAAAAAGAACAGGGGAGAGAGAGAGCTCATCTCTCCAAGAAAAGGGATATCTAGAGAGAAACATGTAGATAGAGCGAAGAAAATGAAGAGAGGTAGAAGCAAATGGGCGCTCGCATGCGCCTCCCAGTCTCTCTCTATCTCTCCAATTTGTATCTCTCTCTCCTCCAATTGTTCTCTCTCGCTCCACCATGTCTCTCTATCTACACCCATGTCTCTCTCTATCTAATTATCCCATGGCTCTCTCTCTACCCACACCCATGGCTCTATATATCACAACAAATGGCCTCTCCTACTCCACCCATGGATTCTTTTCGTCTTCTCCTCTCTACCACCCATGGCTCTCTCTCTCCACCCATGGCTCTCTCTCTCCACCCATGGCTCTCTCTCTCCACCCATGCCTCTCTCTCTCCCATTGCTCTCTCTCCTCCCATTGCTCTCTCTCCTCCCATTGACCTCCTCTCTCCTCCCATTGCTCTCTCTCCTCCCATTGCTCTCTCTTCTCCTCTCATTGCTCTCGCACGCATCCGCGCCGCGAGCCGCCACAGGTGCGCGAGAGAAGCCCAGGGAGCGAGCGAAGAAAGAGGGAGCGAAGCAGACAGAGGGAGGCGAGAGCGCGAGCCGCCAAGCGGGGAGCCACGCGAGAGACGCAAAAGGGCGCGAGCGAGCAGCCCAGGGCGCCGAAGAGAAGAACACCAGAGCGCGGCGCCGCAGAACCAAGAGAGAGAGAGAAGAACAGAGCGAGAGAGAAGAAAAGTGCGATGAGAAGAAAACGGGAGAGCGAGAAGAACAGGAGACGAGAGCAATACAAATGGGGCGGAGAGAGAAGAAAAACAGGGAGAGAGAAAGAAAAGGGGAGAGGAGATAAGAAAGGAAAGGAGAGAGACGAAAAGGAAGAGAGCGAGGATTCTCCTCCCATGTCTCTCTGTCTCCTCCCATGTCTCTCGCTCCCTCCTCCCATGTCTCTCTCTCTCCTCCCATGTCTCTCTCTCTCCTCCCATTGTCTGTCGTCCTCCTCACCATGTCTCTCTCTCTCTCCCATGTCTTTCTCTCTCTCTCCCATGGGTGAGAGGAGCGAGCAGCCCAAGGGGCAGCGAGAGAGACAGCCAAGGGAGAGAGAGGGAGAGAGACAGAACAGGGGCGAGCGAGAGTCCGCCAAGGCTCTCCGCTCCCACCCAGTGTGCTCTCTCTCTCTCCACCCATCCACCCAGGCGGCTCTGTGTCTCCCACCCATGGCTCTCCTCTCTCAAAAATAGTCATGGGGCCGAGATGAGAGACAAAAAGGGTGAGAGAAACGAGTGCGAGAAAATAAAAGGGCAGAGAGAGAGCAACAAAGGGCCGGAGAGAGAGACAAAATAGGGCGCGAGAGCGCCAACAAGGGAGAGCGCAGCCACGCACCAGGGAGAGGAGCGCCAGGACCATGGCGGGCTGCGCTCCGCCCAAGGGCGATCTCGACGCCCAAGGGTGCAGCGCGAGACGCACTAGTGAGGAGCGGCTTTCTCAGCTCATTGCGCTAGACACGCTAGACGAGCGAGAGGCGAGCAGACACCTAGGGAGAGAGGCGCCGAACAGGGAGAGAGAGCAAGTAAAAGGGAGAGAGGCGAAGAAGAAAAGGTAGCACGCGAGAGAAGCAAAGGGGGGGGATAGAAGAGGAAGAAAGGGGCAGAGAGCGAGAAGACTTAAGTGAGAGCACGAGAGAAGAAAAGGAGAGAGAGCGACAAAGAGAGAGGAGACAGAAAGAGGCGCGAGCGACGAAGACAGGGAGAGCAGAGAAGACAAGGGAGAGCGCGCAGTAAAAGGCGAGTCGAGCAGACAGGGCGCTGGAGCAGACACAGGGCGCAGAGGGCGAAGAAACAGGTGGAAAGCGCGAGAAGAAAAGGAAGCGACTATCGAAACTAAAATGGAGATATGAGAGAAAAATAAAATGGATACTCTCTTCCCTACAAGGCTCTCCTCTCTCCGACCATGTCTCTCGCTCTTCCTCCATGGCTCTCTCTCTTTCTCCGCATGTCTCTCTTCTCCTCCCATTTCTCTATCTCTCCTCCCATGTCTCTCTCTCCTACCATGTCTCTCTCTCCTCCAATGTCTCTCTCTCTCTCCAGTCTTCTCTCTCCTACCCCATTGTCTCTCTCTCTCCTCCCATGTCTCTCTCTCTCCTCCCATTGCTCTCTCTCTCCACCCATTGCTCTCTCTCTCCTTCCCAGGGCGATGATCGACGAACAAGTGATTTAGAGAACGCACCCCTGCCCCCCCCCCCCCATGGATATAGCAGATAAGGGGGAGAACGAAGAATCTCGCTCTGGCAAAGAAACAAATTGGGGAGATCTATCTTACCATTGGTTTGCTATCAGAATTTAAGCTAAAATCTCTCTACTTCACCATTGAAAACTCGCTATCCTTCCAGTGCTCTCGCGCTATCCTCTCCTCTCATTCCTCTCTCTCTGACATTTCTATAGGCTCGAATGCCCTCTCTCTAATATCCAGGGATCGCGTGTCTCTATCTACATCAAAATTGCGTACTCGCGGACCTCTCTCCCTACCAATGCATATCGCGAGCTCTCTCCTACCATCAGCGATCTTATAATAACAGAACGCGAGAGAGCAGTCACAGGGCCGCGAGCGAGCAGAACAGGATAAGAGATATCGGAACGAACCAGAACGGCGATATCGCAGCCAAGGAACAGCTAGAGAGACTACCAGGTAGCTCGCTAATAAAAGGTCGTCGCGATTCATAAAGGTATAGAGATCGCCGCCCCAATTTCTCTACTACTCATACCCCATTTCTCTATCTCCTCAAAATTTCTCTCTATACTACCAGTTCTCTATCTCCTCCCATTTAGTCTAGAGCAGAAAAGGGACGCGGCGAAAAGCAGGGACAGAGAGAGAAAAGGGCGAAGAGAAGAAAATGAAAGAGAGAGAGACGCCAGCCAGAGAGAGAAGGAAGAAAAAGAAAGCCGAGAGCAGGCCAAGCACAAGAGATAGAGACACGAACCAGGCCCCAGAGCGCGCGAGAACGCACGCAGAGCGAGAGCCGCAAAAGGTGCGGAAGAGCACAGAAAAGTCCGAGAGAGACGAAAAGGGAGCGAGCGAGAAAAGGGAGAGCGCCGCAGCACATGGGAGAGCGCAGCGCAGCCCAAGGGAGCGGCGAGCGACGCACAGGGAGAGCGAGGAGAGCAAAGAAAAGGGCGAGAGTAGAGAGAAAAAAGGGAGAGAGGAGCGCGACCGCCCAGTTCTCGTAGAGCGACGAAAATAATCTCGCTGCGTCAAGACAACTAGATAGACGTAGCAAGTCCCAAGAGAGCGCGATTCAAATCGATAAGAATAAAAGAGGCGAGACGCAGAACAGGAGCGCTATCCTACAGGTCGCTAAGCCGCACAGTGACGCTCGCGCAGAAAATGGTTTTTTCGGCTTATCCTCCAATTTCGCTATCTCCGCCCATTTCTCTCCTATACTCACATTTCTCTCTTCCTCCAATTTATCAGATAGAACACATGTCTAGCTATCATACCATGTCTCTCTCTCCTCCCATGTATCTTCCTCCTCCCATGTCTCTCTCTCCTCCAATGTCTCTCTCTCCTCCAATGTCTATCTTTTTCATACAAGGTCGATAGATACGCCCATGTCTCTAGGCTATAAAAGGGTAGAGATAGATATACCATCCCGGTCTTATATCTACTCAATGTCTTCTATCTCTATACCATGTCTCTTCTCTTCCAGTGTCAGATTATATAACATGTCTCTCTCTCTCTCCTCCCATGTCTCTCCCTATCTCTCTCCCATGTCTCTCTTCTCTCCTCCCAGGTCTCTCTCTCTCCTCCCATGGTCTCTCTCTCTCCACCCATGTTCTACTCTCCACCCCATGTCTCTCTCTCTCAACCCATGTCTCTCTCTCTCAACAATGTGTCTCTATCTGCCTCACAGTCTCTCTCTCTCTCCTCCCATGTCTCTCTCTCCTCTCCCATGTCTCTCTCCTCCTCCCATTGCTCTACTCTCTCTCCATTGCTTCTCATATACTCCCATTGATCATCTCTCTCCTCCCATTGCTCTCTCTCTCCCACCCTCCTAGTGCCTCCTCTCCTACCAGTGCTCTACTCTCTCATCTAATTTATAACGCACGCATCCTCTCTTCTCTCTCCTCCACATGCCGCGCTATCTCATACCATTGCTTGCTAGCGAGCTAGCGCGCTCATCAATGGGATAGCGCGAGTCCTCCATGGATATCGAGCGAGAGGATAGAGTCCTCAAAAAATGGGGCAGATGAGCGAAGAAAAGGGAGAGAGAGAGAAGAAAAGGAAGAGAGGAGAGAGAAAAGGAACGAGCAGAAAAGGGGAAGCGAGAGAGGCCTCCCATTCCTCCTCTCTCCTCCATGTCTCTCTCTCTCTCCATGTCCTCTCTCTCCTCCATGTCTCTCTCTCCTACTCCATGTCTCTCTCTCTCATCCCATGTCTCTCTCTCTCCGCCCATGTCTCTCTTCTCCCCATTGCTCTCTTTCCTCCCATTGCTCTCTATCTCTCTTCCCATTGCTCTCTCTCTCCTCCCATTGCTCTTCTCTCCACCCATTGCTCTCTCTATCCTCCCATTGCTCCTCTACTCCCATTGCTCTCCTCCTCCCATTGTCTCTCTCTCCTCCCATTGCTCTCTCTCTCCACCTATTGCTCTCTCTCTCATCCACCATTGCTGTTTTCTCTATCCTCCCATTGCTCTCCTCTCTATATAATTGTTCTACGCACGCATACTACTCTCTCTCTCCTCCCATTGCGCTCTCTCTCCATCCCATTGCTCTCGCTCTCTTCTCCTCCCATGCTCTCGTCTCTCTCTCTCCTCACATTGCTCTCGCTCTCCTCCCATTGCTCTCGCTCGCCTCTCTCTCTCACCAATTGCTCTCGCTCTCCTCCCCATTGATCTCTTGCTCTCTCTCCTCCCATTGCTCTCGCTCTCTTCTCTCCTCCCAATGCTCTCGCTCTCTCTCTCCTTCTATTGCTCTCGCTATCTCTCTCCTCCCATTGCTCTCGCTCTATTTCCCTGTCCTCCTATTGGCTTCAGTATCTATCACTCCTCCCCTATTGCTCTCGCTCCTCTCTTTCTCTCATCCAATTTCGATATCGCCTCTCTCTCCTCCCATTGCTATCGCTCGCTCTCTCTCTCCGCCCATTGCTCTCGCGCTCTATCTCTCCTCTCATTGCTCTCGCTCTCCTCTCCTCCCATTGCTTCGCTTCTTATCTCATACCATTGCTCTCGCTCCTCTCTTTTCTCCTCCCCATTGCTATCTTTTCTCTCACCCATTGCTCTCGTCTCTCTCTCTCCTCCCATTGCTAAGCGTCCTCCTCACCTTACCATTGCATCGCCTATATATACCCCCATGGCTCTCGCTCTTCTTCCTCCTATGCTCTCGCTCTCTCTCTCCTCCCATTGCTCTCGCACTCTCTCTCTCTCTCCTCCCAATTGCTCTCGCGCTCCCTCTCTCTCCTCCCATGCTCTAGCGCTCCTCTACTAATACAAGTGGCTCTCCGCTCTCTCCTCTCCTAAAAGGGAGAAGAGCGAGAGAGAGAAGAAAAGGAGGGGAAGGAGGAGAGAGGAAAAGGGAGAGGGAGAGAGAGAAGAGAAAAGGGAGCGAAGCGACGAAAAGGGAGAGAAGGCGGAAGGAAAAGGGAAGAGAAGAAGAGGGAGAAGAAAAAAGAAAAGGACGATCCTTCGAGAAGAAAAGGGAGAGATGAGAGAAGGAAAGGCGAAAGCGAGAGAAGAAAAGGGAGAGAGAGAGAAGTAAGGGATAGAGCTGAGAAGGAAAGGGGGCGATCGAGGAAGAAAACGGGAGAAGAGATCAAGAAAAGGGAGCGGAGAGTGAGAAATTCCAAAAGGTGGGTCGATATCTCTCCTCACTTGTGGCTAGGAGAGAGAATAAAAGGAGCGAGAGAAGACAGTGTATAGAGAGCATACAAGGTATATCATATCATTCCCATTGTCTCTCTCTCTCAGAAAGGTCGGCTCTCTCTCTCCTCCCAGTCTCTCTCTCTCTCCCATGTATCTCTCTCTCCCTCCCAGTCTCTCTCTTTCTCCTCCCATGTCTCTCTCTCTCCTCCATGTCTCTCTCCCCCCCATGTCTCTCGCGCTCTCTCTCCTCCCATTGCTCTCGCTCTCTCTCTCTCTCCCATTTTGGCTCTCGCTCCTCTCTCTCCATTGTCTACTCTCTTCGCCTCCTATTGCTATCGCTCTCTCGCCTCCTCCCATTTCTCGGCTCGCTCTCTCTTATCATTTCTCGCTCGCACTTCTCTCATCCCATTCGCGTCGCTCTCTCTACTTCCATTTCTGCTCTCGTGACTCTATCCTCCCATTTTCTCGCTCTCTCGCGCTTCTCTCTCCACCAATTTTGCGCTCGCTCTACTATCCTCCCATTTCTTCTCTTGTGCGATCTCTTCCTTCCAAGTCTAACGCTCTCTCGGAATCTCTCTCCTTAAATGTAGCGCTCTTACACGCTGAGCTTCTCTGTCAAAATATCGCGTCTACTCCCAGCGCCGATTTCTCCGCCAAGGGAAAAGAGCGGCGAGAGAGAAGCACAGAGAGCGTAGAGAAAAGAAAAGGCAGGGCGATGAAGAAAAGCGAAGGCCGGAGCGCAGGAAAAACTACATATCTCTCCTCCCATTTCCTCTCTCCTACCAGGTCTCATCTATCTACTCCAATTTCTCTCTCTTCCCCCATTTTCTCATCTCTCCTCCATTCTCTTCTCTCCGGAACATTCTCTCTATCTATCCTCCTATTTCTCCTCTTCTACTACCATGTCTCATATTGAGGTATCTCCTCCCACTGTGCGCTCTCTCTCTCTCCTCCCATTGCTTGCTCTCCCATTGCTCGTTCTCTTCCTCCCATTGCTCGCTCTCTCTCTCTCTCATCTTTCTCTCTCTCTCTCTCTCCTCCATTGCTCTCTCTCTCTCTCTCATCCCATTGCTCTAGCTTCTCTCTTCTCGCCATTGCTCTCGCTCTCTCTTGCTCCCCCATTGCTCTCGCTCTCTCTCTCTCCTCCCATTGCTCTCGACTCTCTACCCTCCCATGCTCTCGCTATCTCTTCCTCCCATTTCTCGCTCGCTCTCTCTACGCCACATTTCTAGCTCGATATCTCTACGTCCATTTCCGCGCTAGAGAGCTCGCAGAAAATGTCTCTCGTCGGGCGAGCGCTCATTGACGCGTCTCGCGCGCGACTTGCTACAACATGTATCGCGAGCTCGCAGAGTGAGATTGTGAGAGAGAAGAGAAAGAAGAGAGAAGAAAAGGGAAAAGAGAGAGAGAAGAAAATAGAGCGAGAGAAGACACAGAGAGAGAGAGCTCCTCTTTCTCTCCCCAATCTCCTTTATCTTCCTCCCAGTTCTCCTCTCCTCACCATTGCTCTCGATCTCTCTCTCCCCATTGCTCAGCGCTCTCTCTCATCATGCGCTCACATCCTGCTCTCGTTCTTCTACCTCTCTGCCTCCCCATGTTCGCCTCTCTCCATCCTCGCTCTTTCTCACCATTCTCTGACTCGTCTCTTCCTCCATTTCTCGCTCGCTCTCTTCTCCATACCATTCTCATCTTCTTGTCTCTCCTCCCCCATTTTCGCCTCTCTCGCGCTAGTTTCTCCCCCATTTTCGCTATCTCGCTCTCTCTCTCCCATCTCTCTTCATCCTCAATTATCCAGTTCTCTCACGAAAATAGCAGGGACTCAAGCTGTCTCCTACCATCCTCGAATAACATACTGTGCTCGCTCCATTTAGAACCCATTTCTCTCTCTCCAGCCCATTTCACAAGCCGACATGCCCATTTCTCGCTACTCCTCAATTCGCTTCTCCTCATTCTCTCTCTCTCCTCCCATCTCTATCTACCTCCGCATTTTCTCTCTCTTCTATCCTCCCATCTCTCGCTCGCTCTCTCCTCACACTGTTGCGTTCTCTCTCTTCTTCCTCCATTGCTCCGCTCCTCCATGTCGCTTCTCTTTCCTCCCATTGCTCGCTCTCTCTCTCTCCTCTCATCTTTCTCTCTCTCTCTCCTCTCATCTTTCTCTCTCTCTCTCCTCCATTTCTCGATCTCTCCCATTGCTCTCGCTCGCTCTCTCCTCCCTTGGCTCCGCTCTCTCTCCTACCATTCTTCTCAACTTATGTCTCTTCCCCCATTGCTCTCAGCTTCTCTCTCTCTCTCCTCCCATTGCTCTCTCTCTCTCTCCCATTGCTCTCGCTCTCTATCATCCCATTTAGACTCTCGCTCTGCTTCTCCCATTGCTCTCGCTCATCTCCTCTCCTCTATTGCTCTCGCTCTCTCTCTCCTACCATTGCTCTCGCTCTCTCTCTCCTCCCATTGCTCTCGCTCTTCTCTACCATTGCTCGCTTCTTCTCCTCACCATGCTCTCGCTCTCTCCTCCATTGTCCGCTCTCTCGACTCCCATTGCTCTCGCTCTCTCTATCATCCATTGCTCTCGCTCTCTCTATCCTCCAGCTCTGCTCTCTCTCTCCTCACTGCTCTAGCTCCTCTCTCACCATTGATCTCGCTCTTCTTCCTCCAGTGCTCTCTCTCTCTCTCCTCCCCATTGCTCTCTCTCTCTCTCCTCCTCTAGCTCTCTCTCCTCTCCCATTTCTCACTCGCTCTCTCCCTCCAGTCTCTCCTATTGCTCTCTCCTCCCATTGCTCGCTCTCTCTCTCTTCTCCTCCCATTGCTCTTCCCCCCCCCCCTCCTTCCACTTAACTACAATAAATTCCAGTTGTGTTTGGTATAGTGACAGGACATTAGAACACGCCACTCTCTTTCCATGTCGGAGCAGGTTCATGTGACCCATGCTCTGAGCTCGAAAGTATAGCTCTCGTCCTCTCCAAGACACAAGCTTGAGGAGGCGTGCGTGCACTGCGCGCACAGCGTGAGGTGACAGGAGGATACTCATTGACAGAGGTAAAGCGCGCATAGGCAGCACCAGCAGGGACTCAGCCTAAGGTGTTGAGCTGCTATTTCCCATACTTCACTTTATATCACTAAATTGTTTATTCACTAATGTGCTGGAGGTTTAATTTACCACTATTGTATTGAGGTATATTATGTTGTAGTATATTCACTGATTTTGGGTGATTCACATTGCATATTAGTTAACCGACACGTTTTTACAACATTTATATAGAAGCGCCCGGTTCCATTTCTTTATATACACAGATATAACCTGACTTGGATTTCACGAGCTGCGACTCAGCAAATTCAATGCCGCTGGTTTATTCATTCAAAGGTTGTGTGCTTGAATTGCCATGAAGAACTAAACAACGGGAAATCTGCAGCCACAGGGAATTAACAATGACATCTGTGAACAGAAAACATGTATCTTACCTTCCGCTTTTGAACCGGTGAAAAAACGTAAACTTTTATTACCAGAATTCATGCTCATTGCAAGGTGTCTGAAAGAAGACAGAAATCAAAACTGTATTAAACGCTTATTTCAGAATGATGAATGTAACGGAGTATATATTCAAATTATAATGTGAAGGCAGTCCTGTGCTGGCTTGAAGCAATTCATTCAAATTATATATTTCTTTGCATTTGTTTGGAAACTATCCTCACTTATTCTGTTAATCACTGTGTAGCAGCTTGCCGGTGTATTATTAAACGGGAGGAGGGCTCTAACAAGAACCCAGTGGTCTCTTATGGGTATTAGGACGGGGGAGGGACAAACCTCCCAAATAGTCAAAGGGGTAACACCCATTGACAACATTGAATGGATAAAGGTGCTCAACGCTTGATCGATGTATGATGCATGGAGGTGATGAATCACCGCTCAACCTAATATTAGAAGTAAAATTATATGCATGGCGGGTGCATTGGAACAAAATACATACAGTATTTAAGGCAAAATGGTCAAGAGGGACGAACAAAAAAGAATTCCACTTAATTGCACTCAAGCCAAATCTCTGACAAAAATTAAAGGGAAAAGTCCCAAAATCCATATGGGACACCAGAGGGTTAAAACCGAAAAACAAAAAATTATTTATTAATACAGTATATACTAACTCTTCTAGGTGAAACAAAAAATACTCTTTTTAACTTTATGTATATAAGTAAAACCAATTAAAAAGGAAAGCCAATGGAGTATGCACAATAGCTGTGTATTCATTCACACCTATTGGCAGAGTAAACTATATAGCATAAAGGTCTATCATCAATAACCTCTTTCAACGTTTGTTATATATCTAATATATCACCACAAAATGAATTGTATACAGAACAACCAAGTACAAATGGAGACGGTATTGAGTCGTATTTGTATAGATAGACGGACGCGCCGCGTATAGGCCAGGGAAAGCACCGCTTTCCTCAGCCTCAGCGTGCCTTTCGCATGTTCATCAGTCTCTATGGACTAAGCCTTAGGCTGCGCCTGAGAGGGAGCGTGGCGTGCATGGCACTTACAGCGCGTGCCCCCTTGCTCGGCCGTGGCAATTTGTGGCTAGGTGCACGCTATCTGTGGTTCGCGGCCACAACGGCATGAGCTGTTTCGCCTCATTAGGTGAACCATTAGGTAGGCGCGGCAGGCGTCCAGTCACTGCGCAACAGCGCATGCTCGTGTGCGCTGTGCATGTAAGCACGACCTCTCAATGGGGAATGCCCCTACGCACCTTCACGCTGAAGGTGCAGCACGGCGGTGCTGCAAGATTTTATAAAACACAATGAAATTGATTTTGCCAGTTGCTAGTGAGTGAAGGAGCTATGAGATGTAATTAGCTGGAATAAGCTGTGAGTAAAGCTGTATGTCCCTTGCTGGCAGTTCTGTTTAAAATGATTTATCAGTGGCCTTAAGCATCTGAATAAGTTGGTATGTTTGGAATATCAAAAGAGTTCCCCCCCCCCCACCTAACACCACACCCCATACAGTCTATAACCCACATAAAACCATATAACCACATTAAACAAACTATACCCACTACCAATATACACCACTCCCATATTACCCACACAGGAAGGGGGGGGGTTAAGTAAGGCCGCGAGCTTCCACACGCGACCAGGCTCCCCTCCCCCCCCCACCCCCCCGCTTGAGGGGGCATCCCCGACACACGTCTTCTGCCCCGCGCGGCTTACACAGGGGCAGCGGGACCTGAGGGGCATCCCCGCACACGTCTCTGCCCCGCGAGGCCTTACACAGGGGCAAGCGGGACTGAGGGGCATCACCGCGCGGCCTTACCACAGGGGCAAGCGGGACTGAGGGGCATCCCCGCACACGTTCCTGCCCGCGGCCCTTAAACAGGGGAAACCGGGGGATCTGAGGGCATCCCCGCTCCCATCTTCCGCCCACGGGGGGAGCGCCGGGGACAGGAGAACAACCGCTTAACACCTCCATAACCGGGAAGGGGGGAAGGCACAAAGAAAAAAAATAATATACGTGTCCGTGTCCTCCATGGAAGGCTGCTCGTTGGGGGCGGGGTCATATAGAGTCTGGCCGTGAGTCCCAAAGCCTGGGGAGCGCGCGCCAAGCGTTGTAGGGGTATTGGGGGTTTTTTTTTTTTTTTTTTTTTAAAGCGCGGGAGCAGGGAAAGTTAAAAAAAAAAACAGTGTGCTGCTTGGGCCAATATGTGCTCACCAGAGGGTAAATCCACTCTTTCTGGGCCGTATAAATTGTTCATCAAAAAGGTTGTATATGTGTGTTATGTGGACCTTGGTGTGTATATAGATATATATTATATAGAATAATATATATATAGTAGATATATATATATAGTATACTCTGTCTCGTCTCGTCTCAATAAGATTATATATATATATATAATATATAAATATAATATATATATATATAAGATATATTATATATATATATATATAGACAGTGGGTTGACAAAATCACCAAAAAAATCTACTGCCACACAAAAAAAAATCTACAGCCATCTAGTATCAAAACGTTGTGCTGCTTGGGCCAATATTTACTCGCCCGGGGGGTTAAATCCACTCGCCCGGGGCGAGCAAATGTATAGTGTTGTCGAACACTGATCTTAATATATATATATATTAATATATATATATATATATATTATATAATATATAGATATATATC
>WSYH01003861.1:14551-60583 GCA_036426205.1 Ascaphus truei
TCTGTCTCTCTCACTAGGAATGTGTAATAATATAAAAAATAGCTGCAATAAAATATATATAAAAAAAATAACCCAAACACACCCAAAAATCAGTCTAACCAGCAGGGGGGGGAGGGGCGCGGCGTGAGGGTGCTTGCGGGTGGTGGCGGCGGTACTGCGGATGGGGGAACAATGCTGCGGGGGGGCGGCAGTACGGGGGTTCACGTGACCGGCCCTGCGCTCCGGCAAGCTAAGAAACAAAAGATTTCTTAAGACACGCTTCCGCAGGCGTGCGGAAGCGTGCGCGAGCCCCTGCTAAAGCCGCTCTCATTGCGGCTGCAGGGGCTCAGTTAAGTTCCATAGAAACCTGTTCATAAAAGCTCGGCTATTCGCACTCAGTTAAGTGCCATAGAAACCTGTTCATAACAGCTCGGCTATTCGCACTCACTTAAGTTCTACTGAGTGCAAATAGCCGCACGGCTATTCGCACTCAGTAGAAAATAAAATGGAAAAAATAAATATCCCTTCCAGGAATCGAACCCTGGTCCACTATGCTAATGGCCTGCAGCATAACCACTGAGCTATAAGACTTTCTGATTTTTTCCTGGTGAATAAAGGCATAGAAACCTGTTCATAACAGCTCGGCTATTCGCACTCAGTTAAGTTCTACTGAGTGCGAATAGCCGTGCGGCTATTTGCACTCAACTCTGAATATCCACTGCCGAGTAACTGCACTTGTGGTAAATTAAAAATTTAAGGCTAGAATGATTTTGTGTTGGCATCAGGCACGTTTTAATGCTTTGGACATACCCAAACCTTGGAAGCATTTTAGATTTCTGATACGTGTCAATTACAGGGTTAGGGTTCAAGTGTGGTAAGGACTAAAGGAAAAAATGTAAGTAAAAAGAATAAATTAACAGAAAAAGTAGCAATGAAACAAGATATAACCCATTATAATAGACACACACATACACAGGTTTACGCCATACTTATTCCCTATGTTGATATTTCCAAAATCTGACAATAGGAAGGGAAATCCCTGCCCCGAAAAGCTTACTAAGTAGTTTACTCCTCCTTAATGCCTCAAATTTCCCCAGGTATAAAGTAGAATGCTGCAAGAAAAGTGACTTTCAGCATCAAATTAAAAGAAACATGCATATTCTCAGAGCTAATATATTTATGAATTAACACATTTGTATACAATAAGTACTATGTTTTTAATTGTGTAGCTACTAATACCATTATTGTTAATAATTACAGTTTCTTCAAATTATTATTATGCTAGTAATTATTTAATCAGGAATTAAATGCACATGGCAACTCATCTTTCATGCTAGGCTATAAACTACAGAAAAACAAACAAAAAAAAACTTGTACCACATGTAACATGCACACACACGCAAAGAGAACAGGACACACTCGCCCCATAGCGTAAAAATTAACATTTAATGATGGGGAAGGAGGAGATGGGGAGGGAAAACATGTTCACTCCCAAGGGTAGGAATAAAAACAGTGTTTGTGAATTTATATCACCCCCAGCAGTTCCTATCAGGAGTTACATTCCCTGTGTGTATTCTCACATCGTGAGTGTAGACAAGCGATCGGCTGGGCACTTTGGAAGGCATACAGGAGCAGAAGTTCCTTTTGAATGTACAAATGAGCAATTATCCATATCTTCACCCATCCTCGCTATCCACAATAAACATTCAAAAACACAACAACCCTACTACCCACCTCAGCAAACAAAAGGAGTGGTGCACTGAGGTAAGTAGGTAAGACCAAAACGCAGCTCTAACAAAAATGGCTATTTATTGAAAAAAATGGACAAACATCACGATACTAGATGACCTCTGACGCAATTCATCCCACAACGAACTTTGTCAAAGAGTGAGTGGTAAAACGTCTGTATGCTCCCCTATATACTACCAGCTATACTGTGATAGGCTTACCACAATTTTTTTTACATATATGTTACACATCCTTTGTTATATATGTGTTACAATGTGGGTGTCATAAAAAATATGTAGGACGTACTATGAGACCTCTACGGTCACGAATTATGGAACACATACGTCTTATCAAAAAGAAGGATGATAAACATCCAGTGTCTCGTCACTTCTCTATTTGTTCCCAAGGAGATATATCCAATTTTTCATTTCTTGGTATCGAACATGTTCCATGTCATCCTAGAGGTGAAGATAGGTTGAATCTTTTAAATAAGAGAGATGCACTGGATCTATACTATGAACACACTGTACCCAAATGGTATAAATACAGATTGGGAACTCAAGCATTTTTTGGTTTAATAGTGAGGAGTTAGGATTATTGGATATGTATTGTTTTTCCTTATCCTTATAATGCTATGGGTTGATTCAATGTGTATATGTCTCCTTCGTCTTCTCCCTATCTTAGTTTAATTTATTTTGTTTTCTATTTCTCCTCTTGATATTATATATTATGTATATTAATTATATATATTATATCTTGGTTCGGTGATATTACTTATATATACCATGATATAATGTTTTTTGTTATTACTATATATACTTATAAAGTGGCAATATCACTATAATGTGTCTTTAGTGACAATCTCTTATTGTTATAATGTGACAAGTTGATACTAAATGATTGATTGAATACTTATTTATATATATATTTAGTGATTATAATTGATTTATATATATTTAATATATAATTGATCCTTTATGTATTCAATATTATTTATTGTAGATTATTAATCTTTATTATTTATTTATGACTGGAATTACCCAGCCATATCTAATTTTTTATTATTATTATGTTATTATATATATTCTTGTTACCATTATTTTCTAATTATTATATATTTTTCAATTAATTTATTGTTATCTTATCTCTTAGCATATTTTGATAATGTTATCTGATTACTTATTATTTTTTTTATCCAATCCTATCCTTGCTTTTATTAATGTTGCTTGTATGTTGGTTTTCATATTATTCATTTGCCATTACTGTTGTCACTATCTTACAGTACTGTTGCAATCAGTTGTTTATTTATTATTCTTTTTTATGTTTGTTATATATGTTGTTTAGCTGTTACTATGTATTAGCTATATCTGTATGTTTTGTCTCCCCTTTCTATATACCACTATGTCTGTATAGACTGAATGGCACTTTCATTAATTAATACTCAGCTGTGTAAGAGGAGTTGCCATTTAAACAATTTTGTGGTTAGCCTATCACAGTATAGCTGGTAGTATATAGGGGAGCATACAGACGTTTTACCACTCATTCTTTGACAAAGTCCCTTGCGGGATGAAACGCGTCAGAGGTCATCTAGTATCGTGATGTTTGTCCATTTTTTTCAATAAATAGCCATTTTTGTTAGAGCTGCGTTTTGGCCTTACCTACTTACCTCAGTGCACCGCTCCTTTTATTTGCTGTTCCGGATATCTCAGCTGGTGGCACGTGGATTCCACACACAGTTGCAGACACTAACTCCGGTGCATTATCTCCTCTTCAGCGGGACACACTGGATACAGCGTGACAGCAGGTACTTTATTGGCAGAGTGGGCTGAGGGTGTCGTAGAATCAGCCAGGCTGTTCTCATTTAGGACGGTCGGCGATTCTTAATGTCACCCCTTATCACCCCTCCCCCCAACCTGCTTTATTTGTCCGCTGGAACTATAAGTGTGTTCATTCAAGTGCCTTACCTGTGCGTTACTATTACTAAGGATTATCCTACACTCTCTAGCTCTTGAGCACTGGTGGCAGTTTATCCCTGCATTGCTTCTTCTACTACCCACCTCCTCTATCCCCAACAATCCCCCCCAACACATACAGTACAGTAATGGGCAACAATACTATTATAGAACCAAAAACCTTGTGAGTCCCTCGCAGGTTCACAAATAAGAGTCCCTCTCAATTTGCACTCTACCTGTATAATGTGTATTGCAGAATTATCTGCAGTCTATTGCTCAAGAGCATATAAAGACAATTAGGGAATACTGATGGAGCGGCCGTTATTCAAACACATCTCGGCGCCGATTTTGAGTTCTCTGCTGTTCCCTCGCAGCATGAAACGCGGCTAATCGCCCCAGGCACCTGCGCTTATCGCGGATGTTTTGTTTGAATTTCATGGATTCTGTTTCTTTGTTTGCAATAAAATGGATGAATTGTAATGTGTACAGTACTGTGCTACTGTGTCAATTTCATGTTTTTAAAAGCCAGAACACTAAAATTCGTTTTTCTGCTCTCGCCGTGCTCGCATCTTAGTGCGGGAAGTCTGGAATTCATCCCGCGGTTTCAAATCGGGATTCCGATGTACATGACACGTGAAGTGTTCGAATAACGGCCACTCCATCAGTATGGTTCTCAATAGACCCCACTAATACAAAGAAAATAATAAAATTGTATTAACATGTATGTAATATTAATGACATACAAGTGAATATATACAATGTGAATAAAACCCCTCAGTGATACCGGACCAACTAAACAGATAGATGATATAGGGTAGGATATACCTGTACAGTCTCTGGGCTAATAGGTGCCTGTGAATGTCCACAATATGGCACAATTGCCACTATAGTAATGATAGTAACATAGTGACTGACAACCTGGTAGATGGTCCCTATAGATCAGCTGTATAGGAGAGGAGGAGGTAATAGGGAGTGCAGGGGTATTAGGCTAAGTGGGTTGATGAATCGTGCTTACTGTATATATGTGTATATTATAGTAGACCACAGAGATGCTGTAACAGTCCACCAACCAATCTAGATGGTAAGTACAGACGGTATCCGTGTTTCTATGTACTGTAATACTGTGACACCAGCTGAACATATATTCTCCTAGCTCAAACACGTCATGTATGAGTCAGAAGTTGCCCTCCAAGTGGAACACTGTAGCAAACTGTCACTCAACTTGGAACCATGCCCCACATATGAGTAAAAATGTGGCTATATATAATCTATTTTATATTTGTGGTTATATCCAAATTGATGATAGTAGATAGCCAGATGACCCATATAGTGAATCACTGCAGCGAGGCTGAAATATGCTAATATTGCTAGAGCTGCAGCGACGGTGGTGTTCAGTAGTATTTAGTATTTAAAGGTATATGCCAGCGGAGAGAATAAGGCTGCATCTATGGAAGGACAGGCAGCGCTGAGCCGTGCGGACGCTCCGCGCTGAGCCCCGGCACCCACAATGAGGATGACTTGAGAGAAGCTCACGCGAGCGTCCGCAGGCGTGCTGAAGCGTTGGATGTTTTCAGCCGACAGGCAAAGCTGTTTTTCAGTGCGCTGTCGGCTGAAAACATCCAATTACAGCACAGCAGCGTCAACATCACGGTGCCGTGACGTAGGTGCGTCGCGGGTTATTGGCCCAGCGATGTCACTGCCCCACCTCCTTCTCGATTGCGCACGCACGCTCGCCTGCATGTGCATGAAATCGCTCATGCTTGAACAGGCGAGCCTCAGCGTCCACGCGGTTTAGTGCGGCTCCATCCTCTATGGACGCAGCCTTAGTTTCTCCTAATACAGCCACATACGCATGTGACCAAGTCAGCACAATTGCTTACAAGTGAAACACTGCGACAGTATATCATCCGACATGGAATAATCCCCCACGCACTAGAAACAATGTAACCATCTATAACATACAACTGTACTGCAGCAAATGGCAACAATCAGCCTGAGGACCCGTTGAGTAATTCACTGCTACAGGGCTAAATGTGCTAATGCTGCTTCAGCTGCAGCTGGAGTGGTACTCAGCAGTGCTTTCAGCTATGGGTGTGTGCTAGCAGAGGTTTGACTCCGTAACAAACAGATTATCAGATCTAACATAGAAAACACAATATCAGCATAGTGGCTGGCGCCAACCCTATACAACCCCTCTCCACGTTGCTCCTGCTCCTCTGGTCCGCTCACTGTGTGGACGTCAGCATCATGATGTCACTGCTACCCGACGCACGTTTCACATGAACTTGTCACGCTTCATCAGGGAAAGGAGGAATCTCTGCCTCCTAAAGCTCAGGTCTTATATATCCTGGGATATAGGTATATTAATTACACCATAATTGTCATTATTTAATATATTTTTTAATTCATAGGGTGTCTGTGATTCCTGTTCAGGGTCACTTTCTATACAGTTAAAGGGTAAGATTAAATAAATAATCGCATTGTAATATCAATGAGCTACACAGTAGCTATTAAGGGATAGATAATTGCAATACAAAAGTGCAATATGCCATAATTTGTCACTTATCTTCACTAGACTAGACGCGTTAAATGACAGAATAATGAATGTACACACACATGCAGATAAAGCGCAGATGTAGTAATGCAGGAGTGAAAGCCCCTAATTGTTCGCCTCTAAAAGTCAGTACGGACTGTGCTGTTTTAGTCCCTGTATACCTGGATCCCCAGACTGACCAGAATACTTGGAATAGATATTGGTTTTAATATAGTAAATATATAATATATAATGTCTGCATGTGCTCACAAAAAGGGAGAAAAGAAGAACCCTTCATTCAAACCATGTCAAATCCAAATCCATACCAAATCATGTTGTAGATGTATTTGATCCCAATTGCCTTTACGTGGTCCTAGGGGAACATGCTCAATACCTGTAAAATGCCACTGTCACCATTATGCGCCATTATCATGTGGCGTGCCACAGGGGTATCCAATGCGTTCCTTATAGAGCCAATATGCTCTAATACTTGCACTTTCAATTGGCGATGGGTTTTTCCCACGTAAAGTTTTCCATATTTACAATCCACAAGATAGATAACTCCCTTAGTGATGCAATTCACAAATTGACGAATAACAAAAGTTTTGGTGTTAGCAGAGTTACCAAATTCTTTGTTTTTTCTGATGACTGGGCAAAACTTACAACGCCCGCATGGGTAACAGCCATTGGGTTTCTCCCCCAGCCAAGTTCTGGCTAGTACATTTTGAAAATGTCTGTGTACCAAGCGGTCGCGCAGATTCTTAGATCACCATACTTGGGTTTTGCTTAAGAATTTTCTTTAGGTCATCATCTTCTAACAGAAGATGCCAGTATTTGTTCAAAATCTGACGAATAGATGTCATGGAAGAGGGGGTTTGGCCCGGTATTAAAGGGGTTACACCCCATTTGGCCACCCCCTGCTCTCACTTGGGAGGCAAGGGGTTAACTGGACTGCGGTCCAGTAATGTGTTTTTACCCTGCTTCAGCACCCAAATGTGTATTCCCCTGTAAATATGTATTGTTGCACCAACACATACACTGGGATTGATGCAGGAGGGAAAGGGTTAATAGTTAAGGAGTGATTATAGCCCTTTGTTCCAGTTTCCCGCCTTTGCAGGCTCCATTTTGCAGCTCTCCATAGGTCGCTGTTACAGCTCCATGCGATCCTATGGGGAAACTGGCGATCTCGGTCCATTTTCATCAGAAGACCTGCAGGTGGCGCCCGAGAGGAGGAGCGGCGGTTCCCCATTGTAAGTCAATGGAGCCATTCATTTCAATGGGGATTCCTCGACGCCGACCTCCAGGAACGGGTTGACAGCGATCCAAACCGCAGACCGCAGAAGCGAATACAATATCTAAAAAAGAGCTTTGATCACACTGAGTCAAGTTCACGTACAATTGGCGTGGGAAACTTAGGTTCTAGGGCACCCAGGAATAAAATTATTTTTGCCCCTAGACCCTAGGAACCCCCACACTCGACCACCACCGGGTCCGAGAATTAAAGACCCCCGTAAAGGGTCGCGCTCGCCACGAGGGTCGCGCCATTGACTCTAATGGCGGAGGGAAGAGTCGCGAGTAAAAACGGCTCAGTCAGAATGAGCAGAAACCCAGAACCCATAACTCCGGTTCTGTCCAACCTAGAGGGCTGAGATTCAGCCACCATGTAGTCCTAGTTCCGGCAGGATTGCTGTCACGCCTGTATGCCCGCAGACCTGGCTAGACCCCAGTACTGAGGTGGGAACGGTATGATACCACACACCCACAGCAGTGGGAGCAAGCCCGAAGTGTGGTATGGCGTTGCTGGGCCTGTTCTAAGAGTTGTTAGTATATACTTGCAACGCATGGGGATGTCTGTAAGAATAGTCGTGTCCGTGTGCCAATGTTCAGGAGTCCAGAGGTTAGAATCGTCAGAGTATAAGCCAGGTCCTAGGAAGCCAGAGGTAAGCGAAGTAGTATGCGTAGCAGGGTTCAAAGGGATACCAGAGAGCAGAGTCGTCCAGGGTAAGCAGGGGTCAAAGCCAGTGAAATCCAAGGTAACACAGGAGCAGGAAATCACAGGAACACAGAGGGAGCACAGCATAGGTCAGGTACACACAGGGAAACAGGAACTATGCAGAGCGGGGAAGAGGTGGACAGACAGGGGTTATAAAGGAGGGCATACCAATAGGAGAGAGGGGAGGAGTAGAGAGAGAAGTGGGAGAAGACAGGGATGGGACAGGGAGAGAAAAGGAGGAGACAGAAGGGGCAGTCAGGGGAATGGCCTGTAAGGCTTGGGAGGTGGAGACCTGGGGAACAGGATAAGAAGAGTCTGTGCGCGCGCCCCCTGTAAGCTGGGGATGCGCGCGCACAGGTTGCAACACAGAGAGGGACCGCATGGAGCAGGGGAAGACTGCAGGAGGAGCACGGAGCCCAGAAAAGGGGAACGTGCGTGCACACATGACCGCGAGATGGCATGAAGCGGCAGGGAGGAAGAAGCAGATGAGCCCGGGGGAGTATTGACGGAGCGTGTGCGCGCGCCCTCCATGGGCTAAGGGAGATCACGCACCGGACGCGTCACCAGGCGTGCGGAACGCCGCGCGCGCGGTCACTACGCAAGGATGAGGCAACGGGACGGATGGCACCACAGGGGAAGGTAAAGCAGCTACCGCGGGGGAGAGGAAGCGGGGAGGATCAAAGCAGGGACTCAGGGAGCGCGTGGGAATGCGAGACCTGCGGGGAACGCGCTGCGGCAAGGGGAGAGAGGTAGAAGATGAAGGAGAGGAGTGGGAAGGAGTAGAAAGGGTAACAGGAGATGGGAGAGAGGGACAAGGAGAGGAAGGAATCTCCTGAGTCGTCACAACTGCATTGCAAATACCGACCCTCTCGGGGCAACAGAACGGAGTCAGGGTAATTGCAAAGTTTGGGTTTCTGCCATTGACTTGCAAGGCAGAAAAAAGCCTCATATTCAAAAAGGGTTTTTAAACTGTAATTGTGTATCTCCGGTCCGGTGGGTCGCAGCGAGCTGAAACTTGGCTACCATGGAGAGTCCCCTCCGGCATGAGGGTCTGGCAAGTTTCAGCCCGCTCGGCCCAGCCGAACGGATGATTTTAATATATATTGATATTGAAAAATGTATTGTATTTCGAAGTGGGGATAAAAGCCCGCGAAGGTTTCTGAATCTGGTTAATGTAAATGCTCAGGGGGGCGACCCATTGTCTACAACAGACCCCATGATCAAAGGCTCAGCCACTCTGGCTGTATACATTAGGGTGGAGAAATGCAGGGCTTGAGTGGTCTGTAAGTGCTGTAATTCACACTTACAGACAAAGGGTTTCCTGACCAGATCCAGGTCTGGTAGACATCTAGGCGCCCTGACTTTTGTGTGGGGCTAAAGAAATGAGACCCCAAGGGCCAGATGTACGCATGTGCCAACTAGCTGGGGGGCATGATCTATCAATGTTCCCATGGTAGAGATTGGGTGCAGATAATTGTTCTCCAATGACTGGCACTCCATGACAATGTATAGGACTGGAATCACATACAAACCAGTGTCAGCCCTATGCTCAGAGTCTTCGATTTTACCAACTTCTTGATGCCTGATTGCTGTATGAATTGCCAATCCTGTACCTGATTGCTTCATTACCCAATCCCTAAGTAAGTGTTATTTCTTGTCTGTTATTTGTATTATCTTGTGAGTTCAACCTATCTAAGGAATAAACTCTCTTTATTATATCTAAGTCGTGTTCAATTCAACCCAGATATTTTGGTGTATATTATACCCTGTCACAAGCTATCGTGACAGATGTCCATTGATTATTAAATGTACTTATGAAAAAGATGTTGTTGTCATTGGTCTTCTTTTTGTTATTTTCTGTAAGTAGTTGTAACCTAGGTGTAATGAGAGCCCGATGATATGCTTTTTTTTATGTTGTTATTACTATACCAGAGATATGAAGTGAATGCTGCACACCTAGAAAAGTATATCAATGATACAATTACCGGTGCTCCCGTGCTTGAATGAAAGCCTGTTGCATGATGCCACTATGTCACTTGATAAAGACCTCTGAGGTCGAAATGTTGTGTTGGCTCAAATAAATTAGTTTAGATTTCCAAATCCGTTGTGCTCTGTGTTCCTTCCATTACAGTTATTGCTATACCCACGTGTTTGGAAGCAATATTTCATATAACAGATTTTTCTATGAACTCCTTATGTGTTGTACAGTTACACTTTAACCGTAGGAATTGACCTGTCGGTATGTTCCTCACCATGTGAGTAGGTGTTGGCTCTCAGCCCAAAGCAGACTGTTGGTGGATGTGGGTTTCCAAAATATGGATGATTCGATATAGCCCTCTTGATTTTTCGTATTGTTTAGATCTAGAAAGTCCAAATGTTCTTTGTGGTGCTGGTAAGTGAGTTTGAGATTGTGGTTATTGATGTTCAATACATCAATAAATTCTTGTAACTATCTCTGTGCCCCTCCAAAGGAGAAGCACATCATCGATTATAGAATTGTGGGCAAGATAATGTTCAGTATGGGATGCCATGGTGTCATTGAAGACCACCGTCTCCTCCCACCTACCTAAATAAAGGTTGGCATAGGTATGAGCGACGGTGGTCCCCATGGCAGTACCTCTCACCTGTTGGTAATATTGACCACTAAACAAAAAGTAGTTGTGAGAGTAAAATAAAGTAGTTTGCCAACTAATTCATTGTGGGGTTTGTGAAAATCACTTCTTGATCTCAGGAAATGCTCAACTGCATTTAAACCCACTGTGTGGGGATGGCTGCTAAACAGCCCCTCGACATCAATCCCTACCAACCAAACATCTTGATCCAAAAAGACGTCCTCCGTATCCTTGATATAGGAAGGAAGTGAGCTCACCAAAGGTTGGAGGAATTGGTCCAAGTACATACTGGCGTTAGATGTAAGATTGTTAATCCCTGACACTATGGGCCTGCCAGGAGGTGGTAATATACCCTTATGAATTTTGGGTAGACAGTAAAAAGTCGCTATCCTAGGTGCTTTAATCATAATGAAATCCAATTCTGTTTTGGATATGACTCTACTGTCTAAACCCTCTTGAAGAATTAATGATAGTTCACTCAAAGGTCTGGGTGGGATCTGATGGCAAAATGTTATAACATTTCTTATCTGTTAATAAGCGTATACATTCTGTAGCATAAGCCTCTTTATTTTGTATCACCACATTCCCGACTTTATCTGCAGGTTTGATAATATTTGGATCTTGTTCCAGATCTTTTAAGGCAGAGAGTTCTTTAAGGCTAAGGTTGTGGGGTCCTTTTTTGTTAGGGAGTGCCATAATGTCCTTTGTGACCAATTTAGTAAACATATCAATGTTCAAATTTGTCGTCAATAAAGGCTTAAAGGTAGATTTTTTACGAACATTTGTAAATGGGCCTTCCCCTGGTGTCCTTATACATTCCTCGAATAATTCATTTAGAATGCAAAAGTTATCAAAATATTGTGAGTCAAGATTTTCTAATGGTGTATCCCAGGTGGCAAATTCTTGTCTTCTACTAAAAAATTTGTGTAGTAGGAGCTTGCGTGAGAACAGGTTCACGTCCTTGACACATTCAAAAACGTCTAACTGGCTATTTGGGCAGAAGGATAATCCTTTCTCTAACAGCTGAAGATGTTCAGATGATAAAATCTTATTTGAAAGGTTAATCACTTGTAATTTTTCTGTTTGTTTTTCTGTGTGGCTTTCTTGCCCTTGTCCTGATCCTTGTAGGCCCATTTCTCTCGATTTCTGAGACTATCTATTCTTCCCCCTTCTTGTCCTCCTTTTGTGTGTGTGTGTGTATGGGGACCTGAGGTGTCTATGATTGAACTTGACGTTGTACTCGATGTTGTGTCTAAAAAACAGGCCCTAGGATCTGAATGTGTGCCTGGTAGTATTTCCTGTTCTCTATCACTTGCGCTCTGCTCCCACTCTGTAGGAAACTCTTGGTTTTTATTTTCTCTTTTCACTCTATAGGTTTTATTTTTATATCTAAAAATCTTACCATCTTTAAAGTCATTAGAGTCTCCGATATATTTCTTTTGTTTACGTGTTTTTATTTCAGCAGTTAATTTCTCAATATTCTTTTTGAGTCTATTTTCAAAATGATCAAAATCAGTCTGTTCTTTCCAGGTATCCGAATCTGCCACTAATATTTCAATTTCTACACTAATTGCTTCTAAATTAGTATGTTCAAATTGGATCAATAATGGTCAGGTCAGCTGAACATTGTAATAGAATATTTTCCCTGTTTGCAATGAAGCTTGCGTCTGTCATCTGATGGGAGGGAGAGAGGTTCACTCTAAGACCTCGTGGAACCAATTTGGATGAGATAATTTTCCAAACTGGCCACTTCCCACCAGATTTTAGTTCTCTGACTATATGTTCTTTCTAAATCCGAAAAATATTGTTTAATATCTTCAGTCGGCGTATTTGGTTCTTATGATGTGGTGTTTGTAAAAATGGTCAGAGCTTCTGCTTTCCATGCTCCAAAATCTGGTCTATTAGACAAATAGCATAGTCATTAGATCATGTCAGGTTATCACTAATAAAAACACATGAACCGGCGCCTCAAAGGAATTAAAATCTGACCGAATATACTCCAAGTCAAAAAGCTGGGATGAGTTCCACGGAAGTATCTTCAATGTAGTCTCAGACACACAAACATATAGGACGACAACATGGAGGAAAAAAAGAAAAAAAGATCATAGTGCAACTACAAACAAAAAAATCAAAAAATCACTGATAAAGTATGCTAAATAAGACAGCAGTTTAGTACAATGATTAAATAAAATATACATAAAAACAACAAACACTTGATTGTTGGGCAAGAACCACTATTAAAGCGATGGCATCCAGTGGGGCTAAAATTAAAACCCTACTTACAGCAAGGCTGCTATATATAAGCCTGCAGCACAATATCACTTGGCACCCCGAGGCCTGGGAGGGAGATGGCACAGCTCGACCGTCTGGAGGCTCCGCACCGCTGAGAAGCACAGTTCCTGAGGCTTCACTCCGCCGAACACCACAACTGTCCACACACCCACGAACCAGCACATAAGCAGGAAGCCACCTAAGCTCAGCGCTGCCGGGGGACTCACTGAGACAGTCACGCAGACACAAAGTCTCACGATAGTCAGTGACGTTATCGCTATAGGCAGGGATAGGGGAAGGACGCACGCGAGTGCTGAGAGCTCCCAGAACCAGGGCCACGGGGGGAAAAGGGATGAGAGGCTAGCAGGGAAGGAAACCAAATGTCTCTGCCAGAGAAAAGTCCACCCTACGCGTTTCGTGACGTCAGTCACTTCGTCAGGGGCATGATGGGAAATAAGAAAGTGTCAGCACATTTATACTAAAACACTAATTGGCATATTAGCATAAAACACAGTAATAAAATACAATCATATACAAGCAGACTAAATTCAGTGATACTACACATAGAAAAACCATAAAAAAATTATAAAAGAAACTAAATAAAGTAAAAAAACATGCAAAAAGGGAATAAACATAAAACACCTGCTCTTAAAGGAACAGTACACAAAGAAAACATCATAGGATTTAACACTACAAGAGACTCAGGAATGAAAAAACTGCCAGTACCATAGACAACAAACAGCAAAAAGAGTGAACGCAAACACAAGGGTCACATGGAAAAGACCACACTATTTAACCAAAAAGGCAGCTAGATCGAATTCAATATTTCTGCGGATCCCACCACACATTTTCTTGCAGAACTCACTACATTATTAGAACAGGGGGTAGCCAATTCAGCTATTTCTAGGGATGAATATGATTTTTTATTACAGCACATCCCCGTATCCCTTGTTTTACATCATCCCCAAAATCCATAAGGATCTTCACACCCCACCAGGTAGACCCATTATATCTGGAATTGGTTCGCTTACTTCTAATTTATCTCAATTTATTGATTATTATTTGCAACCTCATGTTTCTCTTCTTAGGTCCTATCTACGCGATACCACCCATGCGCTTCAGGCGTTGCGTAGTTTGGAGTGGCAGCCGGGGTATGTGTGGGTCACCGCCGATGTAACATCTCTCTATACGGTTATAGACCATGCCCTTGGCTGCCAGGCTCGACAGGGAGAGATGGAGCACTACAGGAAAAAAACTGCTAGAGAGTGTGTTCCCAATAAAAGGTTTATTGGATCAGAGCATAGTACACAAAAAATGAGCCCTGGGGCCCTCACCAACGCGTTCGAGCTTCGCTCTTTCTCAATGCACTTGAGAAAGAGCGGACACCGAAAAACGCTTGGTTGGTGAGGGCCCCAGGGCTCATTTTTTGTGTACTATGCTCTGATCCAATAAACCTTTTTATTGGGAACACACTCTCTAGTAGTTTTTTCTTGTAGTGCTCCATCTCTCCCTGTCGAACCTGTGGATATTCTGGAGAACAGGCAGCACACATCCATGAAGAAAAGACCCACTGAAGACCCACCTACAAACAGTGAGTGATTTGCTCCTTTTACACCATAGAAATCCTATTCAATGTATGAGACTGGACACAAGCAAGTGTGAGTATTCATCAATCAAGAGATGTTGCTCTTCCAGCTTATTGATGCAATGGAAATGGTGTGACATGAATAGAGGGTCCATTTAAGTGTGGGACACTTCAAGGATATGGAATTATGTTTAACATGTAAATTACCCAGCAAGTGGTCAGGTCTGTGCTAGAGCACCATACAGTGTTGTTTACTCTTGGCTGCCAGGCCATACGTCGCACGCTAGATATGGACGATAGTATGTCATCAGTTTAATTTTTTTTTGTTATAGATAGCATTAATTTTATTTTAACGCATAATTATTTTTCGTTTAATTCTAAATTCTATTTACAGGTGTGTGGCATGGCCATGGGCACCAGGTTTGCTCCAAGTTATGCCAACTTATTTATGGGGCAGTGGGAGGAGAATTTTATTTGGAACAACTGCCCCTTGGAGCAAACCTGGTGCTCTGGCTTCGCTACATAGATGATATTTTGTTTTTGTGGAACGGTAGTATTGAATTACTACATTTCTTTATTTCTTATCTTAATAATAATCAATTAAATCGTAAGTTTACTTGTCATTTCGATCCTAGTTCTAGTGACTTTCTGGACTTGAATATTAGTTCTGTTAATAATCACATAAGTACAAAAACGTACTTTAAAACTGTACAGGCCAATAATTATGTAATGACCACGAGTCAGCACAATCCTCAGTGGTTGCGCAACATCCCAAAGGGCCAGTTCATTCGCCTGAGACGCAACTGCTCAGATGATGAGGTTTTTGCGTCTCAGGAGAATGAATTAAAGAATACATTTTTGAGTAGACACTATTCAGAGGAGTTACTTTCTCAAACTATGTCAGGTTCAGGATATTGATAGGGCTGGCCTTCTAGAATATAAGAAGGATAAAGATGATTCCAATTCAAACAATGTGGTATCTTTTATAACGCAGTACAACTCCATGGCCCCTCATATTAGGAGGGTTTTGTGTAACCATTGGCCTATCCTTTTAAGAGACCCTATTTTGGCTCAAATTCTCCCCCCTAAACCATCTGTTATCTTTAGGAAGGCCCCTAATTTGCAATCTAGGTTGGCTCCCACTTGCCCCAATTTATCTAGGGTATCTATCTTGGAAAAACATCCAAAAGGTTTTTTTCCTTGCAGTAATTGTACTGCCTGCAAGTACAGTTCCAAACAAAGTACGTTTAGTTCAAACGTTACCGGCCAGATGTATAATATACGCTCATACATCGACTGTCATTCGGTATACGTTATTTACTTATTGCAGTGCCCGTGCGGGCTACAATATGTTGGCCGTACAGGGAGGGCTTACCAGAGACGTATATATGAATACATATACAACATTAGAAGGGGTCTAACTACACATAGCGTGTCCCATCATTTTTTAACCCATCATCAGCAGAATCCTATTGGTCTCAAATGTCAGGCCATCGAAAGTTACCCTGGTAATTGGAAAGGGGGAGATAAAATTAATGGTATTAGCAAGCGTGAGTCATATTGGATATATGAACTCAAAACGCTATCCCCCAATGGTCTGAATATTGAATTCGATCTAGCTGCCTTTTTGGTTAAATAGTGTGGTCTTTTCCATGTGACACCTTGTGTTTGCGTTCACTCTTTTTGCTGTTTGTTGTCTATTGGTACTGGCAGTTTTTCATATCCTGAGTCTCTTGTAGTGTTAAATCCTATGGATGTTTTCTTTGTGTACTGTTCCTTTAAGAGCAGGTGTTTTATGTTTATTCCCTTTTTGCATGTTTTTTTACTTTATTTAGTTTCTTTTATAATTTTTTTATGGTTTTTCTATGTGTAGTATCACTGATATTAGTCTGCTTGTATATGATTGTATTTTATTACTGTGTTTTATGCTAATATGCCAATTAGTGTTTTAGTATAAATGTGCTGACACTTTCTTATTTCCCATCATGCCCCTGACGAAGTGACTGACGTCACGAAACGCGTAGGGTGGACTTTTCTCTGGCAGAGACATTTGGCTTCCTTCCCTGCTAGCCTCTCATCCCTTTTCCCCCCGTGGCCCTGGTTCTGGGAGCTCTCAGCACTCGCGTGCGTCCTTCCCCTATCCCTGCCTATAGCGGTGATGTCACTGACTATCGCGAGACTTTGGGTCTGCGTGACTGTCTGTCAGAATGTGCTCACCAAAAACGAGACGGGACCGCGGTGCTGAGGTGGGAAATGTAATTACCCCACCCACAGCCACGAGGGCACGTCTTGATTGAAGAATGGTCTGGGATTCCAGGATCGGGGTAGGAGAGGTACGGATGGTAGAGGGTGCGGTAGCCAAGTCCAGGGTTAGAGAGAGAGACGTTGTCGTTTACCGTAAGCCAGAATCTGAATGCCAGAGATGAGGAGAGTCGTGATGCCGTATGCCGAGTTCGGGATGCCAGAGGTGCAGGAAGACCTAGCAGAAGCCGGTCCGGTACACGAGGAAATCTGTGGAACAGAACTAGGGAGGCAGAGAGTGATGAGAACAACTGGTTCTATGCTCAGCCGATGAGTTAATGAATCTGGAGGGTATATGTAGGTATGAGGAACCAATAGCCGAGTTTCAAGGTGGAGGTGTGTGAATGGGCCAGGCTGAGACAGGGATAGGTCTAGATGAGTTCCTGGAGGAGCTATAAATCCTAGAAGTATTGGTGCATTGTATAGTGGCATTGAAAAAGGGTACTGTCTCTTTAAAGGGTTGGTACGCCCGTGTGGCCGCGCCTCCCTGTGGCAGTGTCTGCAGCTGCGTGCGCGGACCCACGCCCTGAACCGAGGGCAGAAGAGAAGACTTGACGCGCGCGCGTGCGCATAGGAGGACCGGAGCTTGGCGCCATGGGAAAGGAGTCTATGCGAGCCGCGGGAGACCCAGACAGAGCCGCGGGTGAGTAAGGAGCACGCCGTGCACGGCGTGACTCCTGCTTCCTTACACTGTCTCAGTGAGTCCCCCGGCAGCGCTGAGCTTAGGTGGCTTCCTGCTTATGTGCTGGTTCGTGGGTGTGTGGACAGTTGTGGTGTTCGGCGGAGTAAAACCTCAGGAACTGTGCTTCTCAGCGGTGCGGAGCCTCCAGACAGTCGAGCTGTGCCATCTCCCATCCCAGGCCTCGGGGTGCCAAGTGATATTGTGCTGCAGGCTTATATATAGCAGCCTTGCTGTAAGTAGGGTTTTAATTTTAGCCCCACTGGATGCCATCGCTTTAATAGTGGTTCTTGCCCAACAATCAAGTGTTTGTTGTTTTTATGTATATTTTTTTTAATCATTGTACTAAACTGCTGTCTTATTTTGCATACTTTATCAGTGATTTTTTGATTTTTTTGTTTGTAGTTGCACTATGATCTTTTTTTTTTTTTTCCTCCATGTTGTCGTCCTATATGTTTGTGTGTCTGAGACTACATTGAAGATACTTCCGTGGAACACATCCCAGCTTTTTGACTTGGACTATATTCGGTCAGATTTTCATTCCTTTGAGGCGCCGGTTCATGTGTTTTTATTGTGTATATTGGTTTGTGTGACCTATTTTTTCCTGGCTGCCTCCACTCTAACAATTTGAGGGTGTATTTATATATAATTGTTAGTTGTCTAATTGTCACTATTTTTAATTTTTCGCATTAGCGCTGTTCCCACTGCCCTTCCCCTTTAGGTTATCACTAATGCTAAAGTGTGTGTAATAAGAGCAATAATGCTCATTGATTGGGAGCTGGCATGAATTAAGAAGTGATAGAACCTCAAACTATGGACAAGCTAAATATTGGCATGCCGCTCTACCAATAATAAAAATACCTGTATAGATCTAGTGTCAAGGTGGTGCATGAGGGAATTGAGTAAATATAGAACCAAAAACTTTGTGAGTCCCTCGCAGGTTCACAAAAAAAGAGTCCCTCTCAATTTGCACTCTACCTGTATAATGTATATTGCAGAATTATCTGCAGAGTCTATTGCTCAAGAGCATATAAAGACAATTAGGGAGTATGATTCCCAAGAGACCCCACTAATACAAAGAAAATAATAAAACTTTAAACCCTCATGGTTTGAAGGAAGGCCAATATCTATTCCAAGTATTCTGTTCAGTCTGGGGATCTAGGTATACAGGGATTAAAACACTTCTACATCACTACATCTGGCCTTATCTGCATGTGTGTGTGGACATTCATTATTCTGTCATTTAACGCATCTAGACTAGTGAAGATAAGTGACAAATTGTGTTGCAATTATCTATCCCTTAATAGCTACTGTGTAGCTCAATGATATATGCGTAGAGAGATGGTGGAGCACTGCTGAATAGCGCTTTATCAGCGCGAAATGCATTAGAGGACCCTTTTTATGTAGCTTTTGCTACCATGCATCTTCATTAAAGCATTTTTAATTTTCATCTATCAGCCTCCAGCCTTACTTTTTTCAGCAGTGCTCCACCATCTCTCTACGCATATTTGATCTACACAACGGACGGATGCACGCGTTTATGGAGCATAAGGGGTCTATCATGTGAGTCATTTATTTGTATTTTCTATATTGTGACTGTGACTATAGGGTATTTGCATGGCTCCAGCCTTTGGTGCAGGATACCATCCCTCTCCATAGTGATTACACTGGGAGTCCCTTTATATATGGGCTTTTTTGTGGTTTCATTTTGAGGGTGGTTATATGTTCTCTGTCCATATTAGGCTTTATTTGGTGAGCTATATACCCTGTCACATGTCTACACTTTTTCACTGATTTGACTAAACCCTTGACTCCTGGGCTATATTGCCTTCATTGGACTATTCTGGGAATTAGAAGCACCATACGGAGATTTATTTCTCATCTTTTGCTGTAGCTCATTGATATGACAATGCGATTATTTATTTAATCTTACCCTTTAACTGTATAGTAAGTGACCCTGAACAGGAGTCATAGATGCCCTATGGATTAAAAAATATAATAAATAATGACAATTATGGTGTAATTAGTATACCTATATCCCAGGATATACAAGACCTGAGCATAAGGCACGTTCTATAGTGCCGTGCGCGCGCAGATTTTTAGTTGGCTGATGTTAGTCAGCCTTTCTATAGAAGGGCCGCGCGCTCGGCAGAGAGAGGGGAGCCGACAGACAGCGGCGAAGATGAGGAAATTCATCTTTTCGCACCGCTGCCTGCGCTCAAATGTATGTATATGTGTGTGTGTATATGTATGCATGTGTATGTATGTATGTATGTATGTATGTATGTGTGTGTATGTATTTGTGTGTCTGCGCTAATCTAACACTTTTTTTATTTTTTAACAATGTTTTTTTTTTATTAAATAATAAACTACACAAACACACACACACACACACACACACACACACACACATACACATACAAACACACATAAACACTGTATACTCATACAGTATATACACGAAAAGCATGCGGCACGTGCACGCGCTTTCGCATAGGCACGCACGGCCACATGCTGTATAGAACGGCCCTTAGCAGGCAGAGACTCCTCCTCCCCCTGATGAAGCGTGACAAGTTAACGGATATTGTGCGTCGGTTAGCAGTGACATCATGACGCTGACGTCCACACAGTCAGCGGACCAGAGGAGCAGGAGCAACGTGGAGAGGGGTTGTATAGCGCTGGCGCCAGCCACTATGCTGATATTGTGTTTTCTATGTTGGATCTGATAATCTGTTTGTTACGGAGTTAAACACCTGCTAGTACACACCCATAGCTGAAAGCACTGCTGAGTACCACTTGGTCACATGCGTGTGTGGCTGTATTAGGAGAAACTTGTACTCTCCGCTGGCATATACCTTTAAATACTAAGTACTACTGAACACCACCGTCGCTGCAGCTCTAGCAATATTAGCATAGTTCAGCCTCGCAGCAGTGATTCACTATATGGGTCACCTGGCTATCTACTATCATCAATTTGGATATAACCACAAATATAAAATATATAGCCACATTTTTACTCATATGTGAGGGATGGTTCCAAGTTGAGTGACAGTTTGCTACAGTGTTCCACTTGGAGGGCAACTTCTGACTCATACATGACGTGTTTGAGCTAGGAGAATATATGTTCAGCTGGTGTCACAGTATTACATAGAAACACGGATACCATCTGTACTTACCATCTAGATTGGTTGGTGGACTGTTACAGCATCTCTGTGGTCTACTATAATATACACATATATAAGTACGATTCATCGACCTGCTTAGCCTAATATCCCTCCACTCCCTATTAGCTCCTCCCCTATACAGCTGATCTATAGGGACCATCTACCAGGTTGACATTCACTATCATTACAATAGTGGCAATTGTGCCATATTGTGGACATTCACAGGCACCTATTAGCCGAGAGATTGCACAGGTATATCCTTCCCTATACCATCGAGAGGGTGAGAGGGTGAGAGGGTGAGAGGGTGTGCACGTTCCATAGCGTATAAATGTATATTTAATTAATATGGAGGGGGATAGATGGGGGGAGAGGGAGAGGAGAACAGGCACACTTACAAAAGAAAGCTATAAAAACAGCATTTGTGAATAAAATATCACCGCCAATGTGTCTGCTCCGGGAAATGCCGTCCTCCGATGGCAAGCTCACAAAATGAGCGGAGGGATCCAATCGGCTAAGTATTCAAACCGGAGGTGGCGTGACTCATGTGTGATGACGTCATGTCAAATCCTACGTCCTGGCGCGTTTCGTCAAACTATGACTTTTTCAAAGTATGATGGGGTATCTGCTAAGAACCTTGTGGGGAATTTTGCAACAGTGGGGTATTTAAACCTTCCTTATTGGTACCCCATAATCCTTTGAAAAAGTGCGTTTGCATACATACATACATACATACATACTCAAGCCTACTCCAAAATAAACCATGATCTTAACCAGCGGTGCGCATACTGGGGGATGGGACATTTTACGGGGGGGGGCGCGGGCGGTTGCAGAGGTCCCGCGATTTTCGCCAAGACATTTAAATAAAATGCCGGGGGATCACGTGAGGCCTCTGCAACGCTATACTTACCGAGGTTTAGGCACTCTGTGACCCCTCGCCATGGCAAAGCGGCGTCAAATGACGCAGTGGGTTCATGTGACATGACATCACACGCGTCAAATTACGCCACTGGTCACATGACCCCGCAGCGCCATTTGACACAGGTTTAAGGTAGGGAGGGGGGGCATGAGCATCAAGGCAGGGAATACAATGGGGCGCAGCAGAAAAAGTTTGCGCTCCCCTGATTTAAACAAACCATTCCCACACCTCTGGAATGTCCTTTCCCTCAAAATCCGACTAGTACCCTCTCTATCCATCTTTAGGACCTTTCTTAAAGCTGCAGTTCAAGCAATATGAAACGTGTGGTTTATTTATTTTTAAATAAAATCAGTTCTGTGCTTTGAGAAAACATTTGTAGGCATTAAATAATTATTTTTTTAATATTATATATTTTTTTAATATTTATATATATATATATATATATATATATATAGATACTAATATATATTATATTATATTAAAAATTTTTAATATATTCTAATGTAACAGGCATTTTTGTTCCTATAGCTACCATTTACAAAGTCACATCCGTTTCTGAAACAGTATCACCTTTTTGAGCCCTGCCCTCTCTGGCAGTGAACCATTTGAATCTAGTAAAGTAAAAAGGTTTTGTGACGTGCGCAAGCAACAGACCATCTAAAGTAAATCAATATAAGTTATTAACCCACTGTGATATTAATCACCATAAATTGAAAAAATCATGCACAACCTTGTGTAATATGTGAAGCAAATGCTGGCGTCTGCTGCTGTCAGTATCAGGGTGGCTCGACACCCCTATGTTGCAGAAAAAACAAGAAGAAAAACAGCGTACAATGCAATAGTGAAGTATGTATAAAAAGTGTAAAAACATTTATAGGGTAATATATCTGCGTACATCAAAGAGTTAAAAACAAGCATTCCGTGTACCAAGACACGGGTTACCAATCACTGTAGCAGGATTCGGTAGGATCATGCACTCCACGTCCCCAGTGTTGCAGTCTCTGGCTTCTGGAACCATGGGATGCACTTTAGGTGTGCAGATGCCTCTTGATCTCCGTAGAGGTAAGGAATAGGTCCCTCTAAAGGGTAGTCTCTATCTCATTAGGTGTAGATACACAGTCTCTATGTTGTATGTGCACGGATCCCCCTTCTTCCTTCTCCTATTTAGCAGCCTTGCCAATGAAACAGCAGCCCCCAGAGCAGACCTTAGGAGATGACGTCACCGGGATCGACGTGCTTGGTAACAGCATTCAGGAAGAAGTGGCATTGCGCCACAAAACGCGTTGGATTATCCTGTACTAAAGCTGAATTCCTGAGGCTTAAATCCTGACGATCTGGGCACCACTGAGGTGGGCTATATTTAGTATATTTAGTGTATTTTAATATACCATTTCCCCTTTGCTCACAGCAATTTGATCGCTATACAGCGTGACTGCGGTGGGATCAGTGACCTGTTGCCTATGCGTACTGTGCTGAGAGTACTCAGTTGGTGGTCTGGTGTATGCTGTTACCAAGCCCGTCGATCCCAATGACGTCATCTCCTAAGGTCTGCTGTTTTCGTCGGCAAGGCTGCTAAATAGGAGAAGGAGAAGGAAGAAGGTGGATCCGTGCACATACAACATAGAGACTGTATCTACACAAAATGAGATAGAGACTACCCATAAGAGGGACCTATTCCCTACCTCTATGGAGATCAAGAGGCATCCGCACACCTGAAGTGCATCCTATGGTTCTAGAAGCCAGAGACTGCAACACTGGGGACATGGAGTGCATGATCCTACTGAAATCCTGCTACAGTGATTGGTAACCTGTGTCTTGGTACACGGAATGCTTGTTTTTAACTATTTGATGTACGCAGATATATTACCCTTTAAAAGTTTTTACACTTTTTATACATACTTCACTATTGCGTTGTGCGCTGGTTTTCTTCTTGTTTTTTCAATTGAATCTAGTGCCTGCCTGGTCACATGATCTTCCTCACAGAACCTTGTCTGTCAGTGCAGCAGAAGATTACCCAAGATGCATTTAGTGAATCCTCCAGCCAAATTTCAGCGATCGATTACAGGAGAACGGATCGATCAGCAATTTAGGTAATCACTTGTCAGTGTGTAGAATACCTGGGTAAAGGGTGCGAAATAGAGGGGGCTCGTGAGGTGTGAAATAAACCTAATATGTGTTAGCCAGATAGGGGTTCCCCGAGATTTTTCTAAGTACTTCAAGGGTTCCTCCAAACAAATAAGATTGGGAATCACTGGTGTAGATTGTATTGATGCACAATATTGAATGTTTTTTTTTTAATTTTTTATAGACAGCCTGAACTACAGCTTAAAAACACACCACTTTAACCAATCATATGGGTTGCTCCGCTGGCTGATAATATACATCTCATATGCACTGACCGTAACCCCTTCCAGATGAACTTACAAGAACACCCTCATACTGCCTCTGTACGATCTCCGCACTTACCACATAAATTGTAAGCTCTTGGGTCAGGGACACCTTTTCCTATTGTTTTATGCCTGAAGCGTTTATTGCTGTTATGTATTATAACATTGTCACATGTGTTGTAAAGTGCCATGTACGTGGATGGTGCTATATAAAGATATACATACATACATACATACATACAACTGGACTTACCATATTTAAGACATCTGTTGTGTCCCCGAAACCATTGTGTTTGCTTTCACAGTCAGTGTCATCTTCTGCAGAAAAACATTTCACCAAGTCTTTTCCACGGTTTTCTCCATCTTCACAATACAGCATTTAAAACAGAAGTAGGGTTACATTTTATTTAAAAGGAGAAGAACGGAATTCAAACAAAAGCCGCTGGTTTAATATGCAAATGCATCAAAGCAGCGAAAACACCAAGACAAGGGGAGGAGAACGTCTAATTTATGGATCTCAATTCTTTCACACAGGAAATGTGATATTAAATGGCTTTGAACGCAAATTCAGAACAGAGTAGACATAATTAAGATTAAAGACATGCTGTAATCAATCTTTTTTTCCTTAAAATTTTTTTTTCATTGTTGTACTACGAACAGGGTGATGGGCCACAGAGAACGATTGCTTCTGAAGAACCTGATGCAGTCGTGATGTAGCAACTGTGTTACAGCATTTAAAATCTGCAAGCAATTAAAATATTTGCCCACTTGCAAAATTTCATTTTTCTGTAGTAATAACTGAGGGTTCTGCTACATAACTTACAAACGAACAGGTTACTTTTGCAAGTACTAAACACAAATACAGTGTTTTTCAACTGGGGTTTCTAGGCCCACTTGGGTCCCTGGGCATTCCTAAAGGATTCACTGCAATTTTCAGGTAATTTGAAAATTATACCAAATACAGAACAATTTACAATGTCACTGATCTCAGACGCGCTATTAGAGAGGGTTGGAGTTCCTTACAATGCATCTGATCTCCGACACGCTATGAGAGAGGATCGGGGTTCCTCAGAATTTCCCAATATAATAGGGTTCCTTAACCAAAAAAAGATTACAAACACTGCACTAATCTAATGCAAACATACTGTGTAATCTGAAAACAATATGGAAATACTGGTTAATCGGTTAATTTTAAAAAGTTACTTCTAATTATATCACTTATGCGTTTTAATAATAACTTTATTTTATGTAGCGCTTTTCTCCCAATGGGACTTAAAGTGCTTCCCAATTACAGTACAGTACGCAGCACATAGGCATTTGCACAGACAGTCCCTGCCCAGAGAAGCTTGCAATCTATATTTTTGGTGCCTGAGGCACAGGGAGGTAAAGTAACTTTCCCAAGGAGCCCGACACTGGGATTTGAACCAGGGTTCCCTGATTCAGAGTCAGCGTTTGTAATCCCTCAGCCGCTCTTCCTTTCTTTTACTTCATAACTATACTTTTGGAGTGTGCAATGAATTGTCAATGGTCATACGAAAAAGAAAAAATATAAAGGTTAGGACCTGACCTGGCATTGAATCGACTGGTGAATCACAGAGGTGGTTTGCGTTGAATGACTGTGAATTTGGTTGTCTCACTTTAAGTAGCCGTGGAGGGACAGTTTTGCTAGTAACAGGCAAGGAAGAGTTAAATATATTATCACCCAAAGGCGGTAGCGTTCGAATCAATCCCCGGATCTGTTCAGGTGACATTTCCTAAAAGTAAAAGAAAAGTAAAAAGGTGAAAATGTAATAGTATCCTATCATCTGAAAACATTGGTGTGTTTGTCCGCATATGTACAGCGGTATAAAATTGTAATCAAAACTCATATCACAGCTGTATCTAGATTACAGTAAGAAAAATGTGGGCAACATAAAATAAAATGTAATGTGAACTGCACTCATATTGCCAACAGATTTGTTTTCGAGTTTAATGCAACCCCCCTAAAATAGTCTTTTCTTAAAGAGGCATTCCAAGTGCTTTTTTATTCCCCACACAGGATTGAAGCAGAGGTATCCGGAGCTGAGCCCCATTAATGTCATGCTCTGGTGACCCCCTGCTTTCAGAGATATACCTCTGAAGGGAGCGTCGGTAACCCTTCTTTTTAAAGCCACGCGTCACATGGGCAAATAGGAAGCCGCACCGGATGAGGTCACGGCTTCCTATTGGCCCACAGGGTGCAGGAGCTTTGGAAAGCGCCCATTACATGATCCCTGCTACTCAGCCGGAGCGGCTACCGGCACAGCTTACAGGTTTGTATCTCCGGAGGAAGGGGGTCCCCCGAGCTGAAATTTATGAGATTCAGCTGAGCAGACCTCCTGCTTTAATCCATTGTAAAAAATAAAATAAAAAACACATGACAAAATGTAAAAAGAGGCACTTTGCATTGCCTCTTTAATTGTTTTCAACGTGAATGAATCTGGGTAAAGTTGAGGGCAAAGTACCTCCTAAAACAGTAACCTAAAACAGTCTCGCACTGCAAAACAGGGGCAATTCTGACTGTACCAGAGATATCAAAGAAAAAAAACATTGAAATCAATGGGAATTTTAGTTGTGATACCTTGACATTTATGCTTCTACGTCTCAACATAAACATTCACCTCAAATGCCCAAGTAAAAATCAATGAAATAATGAAGAGTTGAGATAAAGCAAAGTAAATCATAGCATAATTCCAACAATGGGCTGAAGGAGCGGCTCAGTGAATAAAGGCGCTGACTCTGAAAACAGAGTTTGAAGCAGAGAATCCTGATTCAATTACCGGTGTCAGCTCTGTGTAATTGCCTCAGGCACCAAAAATAGATTTCAAGCTCTATGGGGCAGGGAACCATGCCTGCAAAAGATTTTATTCAAAGCGCTATGTAACTATTTTTATTACACTATTACAGTTAATACAACAAATCAGCAGCTTCATTTTCTAACCGACGCTTAACTCCCTGTAATCTTGGACAATTAAATTTGTCTTCATGTGAAGTCCTGAAGCTGGAGGCGCAGGAGAAATGTGAGGAATTTTTAATGGAAACGGTGATGGATTCATGGAATAGCCTCCCGGCATAGGTGACACACACACGAGATACAGGCGCTGTGTCCCTGCAGCTCCGCCAGGGAGAGGAAAAATGGAGGTTGAGCGCACCGCGTCCCCCGCAGCAATGCCATAGGGGGTGGGAAGAGCGCTGAGTGCGGCATGTCCCTGTAGATCGTAAGGAGGGAGGAGAGCGCTGAGTGCTCCATGTCCCATAGCTCTGACAGCTCAGGGTGGGGGGGAGAGGGGCGCTGAGCGTGGTGTCATTGGAGGAGGAGGGAGCACTTGGAGAGCCTGCAGGACATGCTGAGCGCACTCTCCACCCCAGAGCCACACACATGCGTGCACACACACACAAACACACTGCCAGCCACACACTCACATACACAACGACTGGCGCGCACACACACACACACACACACACACAATGACTGGCGCGCAGACACACACAATGACGGGCACACTGACTGGCCCGCACGCATTCACACACTGACTAACACAAACACACAGGCACAGGCGCACACACACAGACACACAGACACACAGACTGCCGCATATACACACACTGACTGGCACACGCGAACACACACAGTGACGCGCGCGCGCGCACACGCACACACGCACACACACACAAGGAAACCGCACTTACTTTAAATATATAAGTGCAAATAGCTAAAAACGCGTACTATGTCAAACTTCTTTGCGTTTTGGCACTGAAATTGTGTTTTGATTTTTAATTAAAAACACCACCATCACGGGAGGAAATATGGGACGTGGCCTCAGGAACTTCCATCTGTACCACGGTGAAGGAAAACATCTATAAAATAATGTATCATTGGTATCTTACCCAAGTGAGGTTAAAACAAATCTACCCTCTGGCCTCAGATCTATGCTGGAGAGGCTGTGGACAGAGGGGACATGGCCCATATCTGGTGGTCATGTCCAGAAATTCAGAAATACTGGCTTACGGTACAAGATTTGATAAAAGAGGTCACAGGCCTCACAATTCCTATAGAACCACTGACCTTCCTACTGGGCAGACCGATAGAGGACATCGATCGCCCAGTATGGAAATTAATCTCCTTTATTCTAACAGCAGCAAGGTGTTCAATCGCATACTCTTGGAAGAAGATAGCGCCCCCCACCAAACAGCTAGTGAAAAAAAGAGTTAACGATGTTATGAGTATGGAAAAACTCACGGCCTTCTTAATGAATCTGCTTATATCACACCATGAAATAACATTGAAAAGATTAGACTCAGAGATTAACCAGATAAAGACTGTTTTGGAGCCCCTCATGAGTTGCCCCTCTTTTAACACCCTGAATAGCAAACTCTCGACAGAGTTAGATACGTTGGAAAGGAATATACTCATAAATAAAAACAAAAAATTTGTAAGAGATGAGGAAGACTACAGGGATGGGAAGCAAAGAAAGTGGGACAAGTCTACAACTAGAGAAACAACTAAAAGAGACAGGAGTAACTCCACGGCAGGGAGAGAGAACAGAGCACCCCTTAAAACACTAGATAAAAAGAAAAAAAGCCCTGCTAAGATTACAAATACATCACCCCATAAGAAGACAGAGGTAGAGAGGATTATTAACATAACTGAGAAAGAGCACAAACCTCAACACCAGTATAAAGATAAACGCAGGGAGAATTACCCCAGTAATAATCATCAATCGGGGAGTTTTTTGAAACATGAGAGAGAGTATATAGGGGAGGCGGAGAGGAGGCACCTCAACTACTATAGCAGAGGAGGGGGTGACCACTATTACAACACGAGAGATTCTAGACATGCTAGGGATGACTGGCGGAATAGATGGGAACGTTCACCAAGACGGGATCGTTCCCCAAGGAGGGACAGATCACCAAGACGATCCAGGGAGGAAAGATCGAGGGAGAGATATGAAGAAAGGAGAGAGAGGAGAGAGGAGAGAGTATAGAGACAAGAGGACAGACTATGGGGCACCGAGAACCCCTATCTGGGAGCGGACAGAAGGAAATAGGACTGGTGTCTCTTTTTTAGACCAGGCACCCCAGACATCTGTAGAGATAAAGAACCAGTTCTCCTGCCTAGACGACCCGGGGGTGTCAGGGACATCAGACGGGAAGGGAAAGAAAAAAGAGGCAGAGAGGGAAAAGGGGAAGAAGGAAATGCAGGGAGCAAAAGACCAGCACATTAGGTGGTGTTTTCAACATAAGCTCAAAGACACTAGACGAGGTGCAGACGAAAGTATTGGCTAAAGGACTTCATTTTGCGCCCTCACGGGGCCTGAATGGCTTCGATCTCTTCATAGATGCGCAGAAATATCTGCGCCAATTGACAATCAAACGATTTTTTCTAAACAAAAACACTATAGGCCATAACACAGGACAACCTGTACAAATAACAAATCAAATAGTCTGAATCGACCACGAAAGATGTGTTTGTACACTCGATTTTAAAAAACAAATCTAATTTTTATCCAAGCCATTGCAAGGGTCAATACTTGGAAGTTTTTAATAGACTCATCATGGATGATTTTGAGAAATTGGCCTCTAAGGGGAGTAAACATCGGAAGAATTTGACTAAAGCAGAACAACAAGCACTAAAGACACCAAGTGAAGACAGCAGTATCACAATTAAACCTGCAGACAAAGGGGGGGGGGGGTTGTAATTATGGACACTAGTTACCTCTCTGAGTCTCAGCGCATCCTGGGTGATGTAACAACATACGAAAGATTAACAAAAGACCCCTCAAAGGCTTACCAGGAGGAGCTGATAATGTATTCTGAGTGAGGCAAAGAATGTAGGGATCTTGGGAGAGAAGGAGTTCACCTATCTGCTGAAATCAGAACCAGTGAAACCGGTGTTCTACTTCCTGCTCAAGATCCATAAGAACCGTCTGAAACCGCCGGGTAGACCCATCATCTCGGGTATCGGGTCTTTGACTCAGAACTTTTCAGAAAACGAACCAGCTGTAAACCTCCACATGGGTATCGTGTCGGCGTGATCCAAGACGCTAAGACGCCACCCCTTCGTCGCTGGAGGTGCGTCAGAGAACAGTTTCAACTGGCTACTAGCAGCTCGTCTTGTCTCCCTATGGAACGGCTAAAAGTGAGCTGAATCAGGATACTACAGTCACAAGGCAGGGTAAGGGCAGCAGCTTGCGGCTTTATTGGTTCAAGAGTGAGGTGTTCGAGGACACTTCATTGTGACGATGGAGAGGATTTGGCCCGGGATTAAAGGGGTTATACCCCAATTGGCCACTCTCTAACCTCACCAGGGAGACAAGGGGTTAACTGGGCTGGGGCCCAGACGTGTGATTTAACCCTTGTCATAACCTGAAAATGTATATTCCCTGTTCCCCCCTCGTTTATTGTTAATCAGTGTCTGCATCACATACACACTAGAATCCATCCGGGAGCACAAGGGTTGAATAGTCCTTTAATGATTATAGCTCTTTGTGAAGTTTTCCCGCCTTTTCAGCACCATTTTGCAGGTTCCCTAAGCCGCCATTAGGGCTCAATGCTTTTTAATGGTGAATCTTGCTGTGAGTCCGGTTCCTGAGAGACCAGCAGATGGCGTCCGAGAGGGAGAGCGGCGGTTTCCCCATTGAAAAGTCTATGGTAGGAAACCCCATTGACTACAACAGCGGAGTTGCTCCACCTTGAAACCCATGGCGGCGGAGCCCGTTGTTTTCATGGATTTAGTGAAAAGCTGAGATTTCTGTTAGCGGAGATTTTTGTATTAAAATGAAAAATGATTTCAGTGCATTTGTGTAACTCCGGCTCCTAGGTCGTAGCAAGTCGCTTTTTTGGATCATATGGTTGTCCCAGTTCTGCCAATGAAAACTTTGGACCTGCTAGCCCAACGGAACCGGATATTTTAATACGTTTATGTTTTATGCTTAATACTGTATTCTAAGGTATGGGACAAAGACTTAGAGGAAATTCCTTTGTCCACCAAGATAGCAGATGGCCCCAAGAGGCGCCCTAATGTCTAGGATTTGAGTGCTGTTCAAGGGTCTTGTCACCCTCCCTGTTTACTAAGGGCGGAGGGGCTCAACCAGAGCAGTCTTTAAGTTCCCACTTCACACCTTTCAACAAAGGTTTTTCCTCGCCAGAACTCCAATGAATAGACTGGCTGGCATTCCTTATGCAAATGTGGGGCTTCAGAAATGAGTACCCCAGAGTTCTACTGCGCTGTGCAACGCAGGGGGGCATGGGTCGAATGCTTTCCCACGTTAGTGAGTGGCTGGAGGTAATTGAAAACCAATCCCCTGTGCTTAAGGTTAAGAATAAGGGACAAAAGTATATAAATAACTGCTGTTCCCTATATCCGTTGTTGTTCATGTTTTGCCAAGTTTCTTCAAGTGTTCAGTCTGTTCTATACCATCTTGATTGCTGAGAGAAACGCGTATATGCCACTGTCTTCCTGCCAGAGTCTTTTCATTTCTTTGGTGTCTTGATGCCTATGAAGAAGTGCTGTATGAACTGCCAGTCAGATATGACTGTCTTCATCATTCTCTATTTTAAGTAAGTGTCTTTATTTTGCCTGTTATTTGTAACATTTCTGTTGTGTTCACCTTTATTCAAGGAATAATTAAATTTTATCATATCTAAGGTCTCGTCCCAGTTCAAACCCGGGTATATATATATTTATATATAGTTTTTGGTTTAAATTGCAGCCTGTCACAAGCTACCCGTGGACAAGCTTGTAATACTAAACTGTGGCAGCGGTGGGATTGAACTGGACCTGGATACAGTATTCTGTCGGGGTACTGTGATCCAGTGGGAACGTTGATGGTAATTGCAAGTTCCTGGGACTAAAAGATATTGAACACCACAGTTGTACAACATATACACAAGAATGCACCTGCCTCACTGTTCCCCTACTTGTGAGAAGCACTTGCCTCCAAAAACCAAAGTGCCGCCATCCTTCTACTGGAGCCAGGCACTGAGACCGAGGAGTGCATCAAGTCGCGCGGGGACCAGCAGCCACAAGTCTGAGAGAGACAGCAATCGTGGAGCATGACCCGGCGGCTGAGCAAGAATCCACAGCTGCACGCTGCTAAAACCATCACAGCACACAACCGCCCGAGGCAGGGAAGGACCCCAGCTCCGGACGGCAGAGACTTGGGGAGGGAGCATGGTGTCTTGGAAACCACAGAAGTCTTGCCCAGGAATGAGGTAACGCCGTTGCAGTGGCCCGTCCATTTTTCCCTGAAGAGGCTAGCACTGGTGTGTGCTTTTGGCAAGATGTGGTTCCCGGCGAATGGACCCGTTCCTGGCGTCGGTACCCTAGGGAAGAGCAACGACCCTACTTCTCCCCTCCCTGAGCCCGGCGCTCAGGCAACTCCGCTCTGGACTCCGTTGCCCCTTGCTGGGGTTAGGTCCCCGTGGCGGAGAAGCAACCGCAGCTGTGTGGCACTGCCAACCAATGGGCCAAAATAATGCCCAGTGGCCCTGCCCGTGCGCGGTCAGGCGAAGAAGCCCCTCAGGGCCAACGCTCACAGCTGCGTAAAAGATGACCCAGTTAGGCGGCATCCTCTGATGGCTCCCGCCCAGCCGGCGACAACCCTCTCGGGAGTCTTCTGGAGAACCTGGATGGGCTGCATCAGCAACAGCGGCGGGAGACAGCGGCCATCCACCTGATCCCGGCGCAAGAACCGCCGGCGGCGGCGGCGGAGAAGAAGCCGCCACTCCGGCATCCTGCCGGCGGCAGTTTTATTGGGGGGGGTTGGGGTGTGGGGGAGTTTGTTTTTCACATTTTTTTGGCGGAGTCGCGATTCCCAGCGATCCGGGACCCCACAAACCACGCCGCGACCCTGCATCAAAGCGGGTACTGCTGCGGCAGCCCCCGGGGCTCGCCCATGACGGCGGCGGCGAAGAGCCGCGATTCCGCGCAAGGCCGGAGCCTTTCTGAGTGGGGAGAGGGACAGGGATTGCGGAGGGGGTTTTTGTTACCTGGTTTGCATGTAGCTGTGTTTCTCCACAAAGACCTGGACCCCGTCCTGCATACTTTTCCGCTGTGCCACCCCAGGCGCTGCTGCGGCGGCGACCCGCTTCTTACGCGCCCAGATGTTTGCCGGCGGCGGCCACTCCAGTCCCCCTGCAATTGGACCAACGAAGGTCGGCGTCTCTGCGGGACCACGAGGTAAGCCAGACCAAGTCGCATACTGACCCTGACTTATTTTCCCTATGACTGTACCCTGTTTGTTTCAACTCTAGGGTGACTGGGGGGTGGCAGGAGATAGGGCACCAGGGGAGGGAAGGAAGGGCAGCTTGTAGGTCATCAAGTTCCCCATTACCCTGGCGGAGCGCAAGGGGACTCTCATTAAGAGCCCCACTGTTGCAGCCTTGCTATGGGCCGGAGGTATTAGGGGTTGTGGCAAAGTTAGACCACCCCCAGATTTCAGGGTATGGCAAAGTTTACCACCCCCAATTACCTGCCGGCCAGAAGTAAGGTGGGTGGCATCTGCACCAGCAACCCTGAGCTCACTCCGGTAATTGGGCACTCTTCCGGGAGAGGGGGCTCGCCCGGTACCGCAACCAGCTCTGGGTAGGATTGCTGGAGAAGGGTTGGGTGGGCCAGTGGGAACCGGGGAGGGGAGCAGCAAGTGAGCCAGCCAGATTTTCCCCATTACCTGGCGGAGCGGCAAGGGGACTCTCAGTTAAGAGCCCCACTGTTGCCGCCTTGCTATGGGCTGGGGTACAGGGTGTTGTGGCACAGTTAGACCACCCCCAAGATTTACCTGCCACCAGGACATGGTGGCCTATGGACTAAGTGACAGCAACCCTAGCATCATCCCTGGTAAGGGGGAGACAGTGTCAGGAGATGCCTCACCAGGTGTCCCTAGGATCCAGGTTAGGGTTAGCTAGGGAGAAGCGGAGTGAGGGGGAGGCTGCAGGTAGGTAGCCAGCAGCAATCTCAGTGAAGATGAGGCTAGTGGTAGCCACGGGAGGGAAAAGCACAGGTATGCAGCTAGAGTTTCCCTTACCCCTGGCAGAGCCTCAGGGGGTGTCTCAGATTGGCAGCCCCCTTTTGCACGCCTGGCTATGGGCTGGGGGTATCATCCGGGCATGGCAGCCTTGGCCACCCCAGGGATACCTGCCAGCCAAGAGCTAAGCTGTTGCATCTGAAGATGCCCCTGAGCTCATCCCTGGTAAGGGGATACAAGTCAGGGAGGTAGGTGGCACTCAGTGGTAGTTCCAGGGTCTGGGTTAGGATTGCCCAGGGAGAGATAGGAGTGCAGGTGGGCTGCAAGAGAGGTAAGCAGCAGTCTGAAAGTGCTGGGCCTAGGGAGCTAGGCAGGGAGGCACCGTGGAGCAGGGGAGATAGGAGGTCAGTGGGGTGTTGTGGCAGCTGCAGAAGCTAGGATGGGCTAGGTAGGCAGAAGGTCCCTTGTTCTGACTGGCCAGGAGTGACCCCTCTGACAGAACCCCCTGGTCCCAAAGGAGAGGCTGTGGTGGTAGGGGCAGCCAGAGAGGATATCAGGAGTATAGCAAGAGCAGCTACAGGGTGGCACAGAGCCAGGGCAGGTAGGGTCCTACAGATAGTGACATAGCCCCTTTCCCAGACGTTGGTTACACAGAAAGCGACGGTCTGTGCTGATAGCTGGTCTCCTGCAGATGCAGAGACATATGGGCCATCTCTGGGCAGTGTGCAGCCTGGACTGCACCGGGCCCCTTCACATGGACTTGGTTCCCAAGGCACTGGGTGGGGGGCAGAGGGAGGCAAAGGAGAATGCCCGGCAGCCAAGGTGGAGCCCTGCTCCCCAAGATCTGGACTTTACAATCCACTGTGGCCAGGACAATGTACTGGACAATGCCGGGGGACAATGTTGCCAGGCCAATCCCTCAGGACTTATTGAGTGCGTCAAGGGCGCCAGTGGTACCCCAGGGCCTGGGGGAGGCGACTGGGGCACCAGGCCCCATTGAGCAGGGGAGGTGTGACGATGGAGAGGATTTGGCCCGGGATTAAAGGGGTTACACCCCAATTGGCCACTCTCTAACCTCACCAGGGAGACAAGGGGTTAACTGGGCTGGGGCCCAGACGTGTGATTTAACCCTTGTCATAACCTGAAAATGTATATTCCCTGTTCCCCCCTGGTTTATTGTTAATCAGTGTCTGCATCACACACACACTAGAATCCATCCGGGAGCACAAGGGTTAATAGTCCTTTAATGATTATAGCTCTTTGTGAAGTTTTCCCGCCTTTTCAGGCACCATTTTGCAGGTTCCCATAAGCCGCCATTAGGGCTCAATGCTTGTTAATGGTGAATCTTGCTGTGAAGTCCGGTTCCTGAGAAGACCAGCAGATGGCGTCCGAGAGGGAGAGCGGCGGTTCCCCATTGAAAGTCTATGGTAGGAAACCCCATTGACTACAACGGCGGAGTTGCTCCATTGAAACCCATGGCGGCGGAGCCCGTTGTTTTCAATGGGGATTTAGTGAAAAGCTGAGATTTCTGTTAGCGGAGATTTTTGTATTAAAATGAAAAATGATTTCATGTGCATTTGTGTAACTCCGGCTCCATAGGTCGTAGCAAGTCGCTTTTTGGATCATATGGTGTCCCAGTTCTGGCAATGAAAACTTTGGACCTGCTAGACCCAACGGAACCGGATATTTTAATACGTTTATGTTTTATGCTTAATACTGTATTCTAAGGTATGGACAAAGACTTAGAGGAAATTCCTTTGTCCACCAAGATAGCAGATGGCCCCAAGAGGCGCCCTAATGTCTAGGATTTGAGCGCTGTTCAAAGGGTCTTGTCACCCTCCCTGTTTACCTAAGGGCGGAGGAGGCTCAAGCCAGAGCAGTCTTTAAGTGTCCCACTTCACAATTCTATTGAGAGCAGGAGTAGCTCTCGCGCGAGCGCTGCGGCCCCCCCTCGCAGCCGGCCCGGCGCCATTGCGGGGAGGGCTCTCGTGAGCGCAGCGTCCGCCACAGCGGACGCTGTAGCAGGCAGCGGGGGCAAGGCCTTACAGCCCATTTACTTGAATGGATCCTGAAGTGTCTTATAAAATAGCACTAATAAGTAACTATGATCCTGTGTGTTCTACAAGAGTTGAAGTCAAACACACCAAAAAGGAACTAAAAGTAAAGAAGGTACTGTAAAATTATAGTCAATTTGATGACTTAACAAAATCATAGCAGCATCCAACATATCGGTGCATACATTTCCTGATGAAGATGCTTGTATGCACCAAAACGTTGGATGCTGCTATGATTTTCTTGTTATTATATTTGACCTTCTTTACATAACTTGCTTTTTGACATGCTTGACTTTAGCTCTTTTGTATACCGATTTATCTAAATCAGCATTCTACTAGTCGATCGCATCCTCTTTATGACTTTATTTTGCCTTACAATTCTTATACACCTTTGCTCAACCCAATTTGCTGGATCCCATGTGTTCTAAATAATGTCTTTTACGGACAATGAATGTACACTAAAAGAAACAATCGAGTGCGGTGTTTAACTTACAATGCCCTATCCATCTACAACATGTTTTCCCTAAATATGATTTAGTGATCAAGGCTGTCCATGTTTCCTACAAGAAAAAACACAGCATTTCAAGAGTCAACAACTTACCCTCTCTCTCCGTCTCAGGCGCGCTGACTGGGTTCTCTGTAACGATGCTGACGAGATCTCACCAACTTCATGGGGATTAAAAGTCAAATAATTCTCTTTTAGGTCATCCCGCATGATGACTTCAGATTCTTTAGGCCTTGGTGTTGCAAAGACTAGCATGTGACAACCACCACAGGCAACCTGAAATAGAAAACATTATGCAAATGACATTTCCCAACACAAACATGAAGAAAAAAGTCAACCATATATATCATTGTAAGTTATTTAGAAGGGGGGGGGGGGGGGGGAGAAGAATTTCCAGAAATTGGACAAAGAAAAAAAGGTATTTTTCTTAATATATATAATTTTTCCACTGGAAATGTATTTTATTTACAAAAAACTAAGACTGATCATACCCGTCAACCAATGGCACTATTTAAATAGACAATGTATTGTTATGCATAAACAGAGTTCGCAGATGTTATTCGCCCCTTTAACAGAGAATTCTGACAAAAAATAATGAATGTGTTAAGAAAATAACACAGACGTTGCAATCATGTTCAAAGGCACTTGCAGTAAGGCTACAGCCCCAGACTTTCCTTCTGCACGCGCGCCTGATGGTATGGAGGCGCGTGCAGAGACTACAGCCGCGATTGGCGGTCTGTAGTGGAGTGCATCTCACTGGGAGCTGGCGTTTCCCGGTCTATGGGGACACTGGGGTAAGGCGTGAGTGGAATTGCCACAGTACATGCAAAGCCCGGCCGTGCGCCTACGTAACTTCTCAGCAGAAGATAGTCTGTTGCCCCCCAACTGCATGGGTTCAGGAATGTCCCCGGAAGAAGGTGACGGAGCCACGAAGGAGGGTGCAAGAGTTCTTGGAACCCGTAAACGGTCATGAGAACGTTCGTATTTTCGTTCCAGTAGGCGTTGATCCACCCGAATAGCCAGAGCGATTAAGTCCTCTAGGTTAGTAGAACGATCTCGTGCGGCGAGCTCATCCTTTAGGATCTCCGATAATCCTTGCCAGAACGCGGAAGATAGGCGTCATCGTTCCAACCCGTCTCAGCAGCAAGAGTGCAAAACTCCACCGCATATACATCAACCGAACGGTCTCCCTGGTTAATGTGATGAAGAGCAGAAGCTGCCGTTAACTTCCGTGCTGGTGTATCAAAAACTCTTCGGAATTCCTCAACGAAGAGATCGATGTCCTGTGTGAGTGCCCCCTGTTGCTCCCAGATGGGAGAGGCCCATGCCAGTGCCTGGTCGGTGAGAAGGGAGTAGATGTAGCCAACCCTGGAGACAGAAGACACAAAGCGAGAGGGAGAGAGACGAAATTGTACAAGACATTGGTTAATGAAGCCCCGACATCCTTGAGGATCCCCCGCATAATGTCTTGGTGGCGGAATATTTCATACAGGAATTAAACCCAGGACCCTTGCATATGTTGGTAAGAGTTCTTCCACTAGACCACAGAACTGTGTGATGTCATAGACAGCTAGAAATAGACTTAAGATTTCACATTGACATGTACCTTGTGTTGTAGAGGATAAATATATTTATAGGTTCTGTCTTGTCACACCAAGCCTATGGTGTAGAGGTAAGAGGCAAGGCATTGGTATCAGAAGGTCCCGAGTTCAATCACTGCATGTGTTTTGTACAAAATGTATTAATGTTTAATTGTGTTTGTGTCTGTGTCTGGTAGTCAATAAAGCATTGAATTGAATGTTTGAAAAAAACAATGGCATACGATGGCAAAAGAGCAGAGAGATGAGCAGAGCAGAGAGATATGAGCACGTGGACAGCAGGAAGAGGAGAGCACTGGTAAGGCGGCAAAATGGAGATTTAAATCTGTAATGAGGAAGCTCCAGAGCTGATGCCGGTGAAATTTTAACGCGAACCCCGGTTGTAACGCGGTCTTTGGGTTGTGGACCCCAAGGACCGTGTTATAACGGGGTTTAGCTGTATTTTGGGTAGCTGTACCTTTAAGAGGCGGTTGCGCCTCTGTGTGGCCGCGCCTCCATGTAGCAGCGCCCATGGCTGCGTGCGCGGCCCCACGCCCTGATCCGAGGGCAGAAGAGAGAGGAAGACGTGCGCGCGCGCTTAGCAATGGAGATCAACTGCTTGCCTCCGGAGTCCATGCGGGCCACGGGGAACCCAGACGGAGCAGCAGGTAAGTGAGAGACACGCCGTGAACGGCGTGGCTCCAGAATCCTCACAAGGTCGGACTCGAGGAATCCCCATTGAAATACATTACTCCATGCATTTCAATGGCGGCGTTCCGCTTGTCCTCTCGGGAGCCACCTGCTGGTCTTTTCTGATACTAGGCCAAAACCACGGAAATCTCGGCTGGGCCGAGCGGGCTAGAAATTGCCAGACCCTCATGCCGGAGGGGACTCTCCATGGTGGCCAAGTTTCAGCTCTCTTCGACCAAACGAACCGGAGATAACAATATATCACGTTAAATGCACATTTACAGAAGTTGCATTTCTCCGCCATTGAAGTCAATGGCAGAATCACATTTTAAACAGTTACCCATACTCCGTTCTGTTGATCAGAGGGCTGGAAATTGCCATGCAATCATGCCGGAGCAGTGACTACATGGTGGCCAAATCCCAACCCTCTAGTCCTTACAGAATCGGAGATAGGGATTTTCACTTTTTACACTTTCTGACTTAGTGTTTTAAAGCCACGCGGCTTTTCTCCGCCATTGCGGTCAATGGGGTGACCCTCATAGTGGCCGCGACCCTTTCCCGTGGCCATTGCCCGTCGGACCCTGTTGGGGTTGAGTAAGGGGGTCCCCCTGAGCAAGGGCAAAAAGAATTAACCCGCTAGCTGCCCTAGGACCAGAGATACAATTTTAATATGACTGAACTTGGCCGTGACCAAGTTCCCACGCCAATTGAGTGATCAAAGCTTCTTTAGTGAAATTGTATCCGCTTTCGGGGTTTGCGGTTTGGCCGGCTGCCAGCTCGTTCCTGGAGGTCGGACTCGAGGAATCCCCATTGAAATACATTACTCCATGCATTTCAATGGCGGCGTTCCGCTTGTCCTCTCGGGCGCCAACTGCTGGTCTTTTCTGATACTAGGCCAAAACCACAGAAATCTCCATTGACTTGCATGGAGCTCCAATGACGGCCTATGGGATGGGCTGCAAATGGGGATAAAAAAGGCGGGAAGGGGAACAAAGGGCCATAAACATGTTAATGCAATTCACCCTTTCCCTCCCGACCTGATCCCAGTGTATGTGTTGGGTGCACACACTGTAAGGGGAAAAATACATATAACCAGGGGAGACACCGTTTGCATTGAGGCAGGGGAATAAAAACACCATTAAAAATTATAACAGTTAACCCCTCGCCTCCCATACGATGGTGGGGGTGGCCCTGTGGGATGTAATCCCTTTATTACTGGGCCCACCCCCCTCTCCATCGCTACAGGGTGGAAGAGCGCAAGAGTGGGGGGGGTGGAAGAGCGCAAGAGTGGGAGGGTGGGAGAGCGCAAGAGTGGGAGGGAAGGAAATAGGTGTGGGGTGAGGGTAGGTATGGGGGGGAGAACACAAGAGAGGGGGGGGAGCATGAGAGAGGGGGATAGAGTGCAATGATTTACCAACTATTATCCCCCTCCTAATCTGGCAAACTGAAGTAACAGTGCTACTTAGTGGATTATCATTCATATCAAAGTCTTAAAGTAGCAACCAGTTTCTACAGTTAAGTCCATCTACTAACCTTTTGGGGCCTTAATATATGTACGGTCCAAAAGCAGCCAATTGTAAAATCATTATTTAAGTCAAGGGCAGTTTGCGTCCTAATTACAGGATGCATGTATGTCGTTATTTATATAGCACCATTAATGTTCATAGCGCTTCACAGCAGTAATACACATGACAATCATATAAATAACAAATAATACAAATAACACATAGTGGGAAGAAGTGCATCAGACATAAAAGTGACACAAAAGGAGTCCCTGCCCCAAAGAGCTTTCAATCCAATTGGTTGGTAGGTAGAGCGTACAGAGACAGTAGGAAGGTGTTTTAGTAAGTGCGTCTGCAAGGGGTCAAGGTCGATGTATGAGGTGTAAAGTATCAGCCACAGAGCTACTCATATGCTTCAATAAGGAGGTGTGTTTTAAGATGCGTCTTAAAGGTGGATAGAAAGGGTGCTAGTTAGATATTGAGGGGAAGGGCATTCCAGAGGTGTGGGACAGTCAGTGAGAAAGGTTTAAGGCGGGAGAGGGCTTTAGACAAAATACAATTGGCTGCTTCAGACCTTCCTGAATTAGGATATTACGGTACACTGGGATTCACCAAGCTCGGATAGGGGTATAGCATTGCGATCCTGCATTAGTGCCATTGACTTGAATGCCAGGCTAGGAGGAGTCAATGCGCAATAACCCACATATTAGAGCTTAGTGAATCTCATCCTTGGTGTCAAAATGAGCCATTCAAAAAGCCTTCTAGTGGTTGAGGCGCAGGAGTCAAATATGATTTTGTGATTTATCAGCCCAATCTGCAAATTTCCACAATAAATCATTCGAAAGATTTATATGTGAATATATAAATGTGCCCTATAGATCTAATGAAAAAGTGACTAGATAAAAATAATAAAATAAACACAACAGTCACATTCCTAAAGTCAAACAACAAAATGGTAAGTACCAGGCACAGTATATGAGCACAAAAACAAACCGATTAGGCAAAAAGCAGGCTGTGCCTTTTCGGGTATTTAGGAATGGTCTGCATATGCTGAGACAAATTGCAGAATGTAAAGTCAATAACTATTTTCAGATACAAGAATGTATCGCTTCCATATGCACTGGTTGGTGACTGGTTGTCAAATGCATCTAAAATGGACTTACTGTACAGGATTGGGCACTATTAACCATTTGAATGCCACAGTACCGGAGTGCAACAGCCCCTCCGGCACTCGCGGTCACGTAATCGCTGTCCATCATTGATGACGGAATCGAAGGACTCCTCCTCCTTCTGTTCCAATTACTGATAGATACTGTGGAGCGCAGAATGCGAACTCTTCTAGGAAAATGAGCTGGAAGGTTAGGACGTAGCTACTATGTCATGGGGCCCCCGGAGTGCCAGACCCCATGACGTAGTAGCTACGTCTAAAGGACCCCCAAATGGTTAAAGGAAGAATACGACTAGGTAGCAATATAGATGCTATGGGACCAAAATACTCCATTTAACGCTAATGTTTCAACTGTTGCACTATTGTGTATGTGTAACAGCTTTTTAATTAAAGCAGCAGACGGCACTGATCACTTTTTTTTGTGTGCATTTTATTTAGTTTACTTATGCCTAAACGAACATTTCCCAGGCGTTTTTTTAATTGCTGGTAAGCTACTTAATTTATGAATCACTACTTGGCTTGTTACATAGGCTTGAGGTTGAAAAAAAGACATGCGTCTATTACGTTCAACCTACCGGTATGCTAAATTTAGACGACAGATACTTTATCTTATATCCGTACTTGCAGTATATTGATCCAGAGGAAGGCCAACAAAAAAAATCCCAGTGAAATATCATCCAATATCTCATAAAGGGAAAAATAAATTCCTTCCTGACTCCAAATATTGGCAATCAGATTTCTCCTTGGATCAAAATCCTTCCCATTTTTACTTATTTGATATATTCCTGTATACCTTTCCTTTCTAAAAAGATGTCCAACCTTTTTTTAACAAATCTATTGCATCTGCCACCACAGTCTCCATGGGTAATGAATTCCACATTTTAAAAGCCCTTACTGTAAAGAACCCTTTCCTTTGTTGCTGGTGAAATCTCATTTCCTCCAACCTTAAGGGATATCCCCCTGTCATTTGTACTGCCCTTGGGATGAATAGTTCTTTTGAAAGTTCCTTGTTATAGTAATGTATGATAATTGATATACTGGAATAGACCCCTTATTTTCTACACAGTAAAATTCTCTAGAGCAATTTTTTTTTGATACATAGGATATTTAGAGAGTTACAGTTTTGAAACAATTTAGGAGTTCTTAAAAGGTTGTAAATCACAGATGTACAACTTAAAGCCTTGAAAAACCAAATCAAAAATGACAATCACTGTCAGAATGTAAACATTTTTTCTAATAATTTCTGTTGCTTTTATTAAATAGCACAGAATATATAACAAAAATAGTGCATGAGGTTGAAAGAAGAAATATTTACCGATTGAACTGTAAATTTCACAAAATTAGAACACAACGTAGGTACAAATTGATTGGTGAAATTCTCTTCCCCTAATCCCAGTTTGCCATGTCGTCCATCTCCAAAGGTATACAGAAGGCCACTGTCTGCAATACAAAATAAAATTACTTATTTCAAAATGTCAGTGACAATATAGGAGTCCTAAGTTCTGTACAAAGTTAATTCTTTTTAATTAAATATTACATCAGCATCAATGTAAACTTCTTTGCACATCAATATTTTTCCCTCCAGCATAACAGCTAAATACATTAGAGTAGTAATTTTTTTAATAGAAATGCACACACATCCATTACGAATTTTACCTATCTATCCTTACTATTCACAAACACACATCTGTGAGTTTGTATCTCTCCATGTTGAAGAAGTTAAAAGGAATATGCGTCAAGCAAAAAATAACTCAGAATTTACAACGTCGAAGGCAGAAAACAGAATGAGGTGAAGCCAGATTGCTAAGTATTAGTTATCCAGCAAATAATAAGGTGCCGAAGAGCAAGAGGCTAGTGCTGCGATTTTCCAGCTAGCAATGAGGCTGAAAAGATGGCTGTATATTTATAGACAGGGATACGGGTATAACCGCCTACTGAAGTAGGGCAATAAAAGTCAGGTCTGAATTACTATTCCCTCGTGATTTTTGTATTTGCTATAAACTGTACTGTGGAGGGTTTTTGTTACTTTTTTTTTACCCATCATAACGTATGTAATGTGTGGTTGAACTTATCCCAGCTTCATATTGTAAAGTCAGTATAACTAGCCTCACACTGAAGAGACACAAAAGGTTGAGACAGCTGTGAGTAGGTTTACTGACTATGCACTTCTTTAACCCAGGCTGTGCTGAAAATATGTGCAATAAGGCAGCTTATGAAGATCCATGTTAAAATGGATTAGAAGCAAAAGGTGACACAGTGTGCTTATTTGCATGTCATTTCCCAGAATACCTGGCTGAAGTGGAAGCATTGTATGCTAAGATAAATGGTGAAAAGCAGGGTTGCAGACCTGTCTGAGACATGTGAATGTGCTCACAAGTGATATTTTTATTTTCTATTCCCTGTGACAAACACAGGCTTTGGTCCTTCAACTGTGATCTTGAATGGTCCTTCATTTCTTTATTGCCGATATAGTAACGTTGAACCAATAAAGTACATCTCATTTACAAAAACAAAATAGAACAAATCAAGAAGTAGATGACATCTACCGTGCTGAGCATATATTATTTTCCCACCTGTAATTACCGATGTGTGGTTTTCCCCACAAGCAACACATTGGATTTTATGCTTCTTCAGAGTCTCTACTACTTTGGGTAATTGAGTTTCAAAAATAAATGTCCCATGTCCTAGCTGGCCAAACTGACCAAGGCCAAACGTATACACCTCTTTTTCTGAAAGAAAACAAACAAAAGACAGTGGTAAAGATATTTTTTTTTGTTGAAAATGAAAATTTCTGCATAATTCTACAATTCTATAACACTGTGGTATGTAAGTTTTTGAGGCATAAAACACATTCATTCTCGTGCTACGATATATTTTATAGACAAACATTCTAAATGGATATTGTTGAATATGATCTTTACGAGGCAACATGGTAACATTTAACCCTGTGAAAGATTGCTTAAGTTCAGCCTTTAAACTTCAGAACTATCCTAAACAGTATATTAAAGTTGCAATTCAAGCAATATCCTACATGTGTTTTTTTTTAAAATAAATAAGTTCTGTACTAAGAGAAAGAACTGTAGCATTTATATATTTTTTTAAAAGCTGTGTGTGCTGTGCACGCGCATAGTAAGTGAAACTTCTTTGTGTGTTGTCAGCAACGTGTGTGTGTGTGGCAGTATGTGAATATGTGTGTGTTTGGGAGTGACAGTGTGTGTGTGACAGTGTGTGTGTGACAGGGTGTGTGACACAGGGGGTGTGGGTGGGTGGTCTGCGCTCCGTGTCCTCTTCTCCTCTGCCCATTCGCGACACACTGCCGAGCTCCAGAAGCCACTGCGCATGCGCGCCGGAGAACTGAGCGATGCCAGACGCTTCTGCGCCTGCGTGGTGTCCGGGGCACCATCACTACTGCACAAGCGCTGCATATGTCAGCGGGCGCGTGGGGGGAGCGGCGGCTGTTAGGGGCAGCCCCGGCGGTGACAGCGGGTGTGTGGGGGGAGCGGCGGCTGTTAGGAGCGTGACGTCATTTACGTTTCACATTTTCGTCTCCATGAAGGAGTTTTGTTCCATCAAAATTGACGAGGTGCCACTAAAGAAGTTTCACTTCAAAAACACACACATTTTTAAAGAAAATTTGAATGTAGTCTAATGTAACAAGCATTTTTGTTTCTATAGTAACCATTTACAAAGTCACATTCCCTTCCTCTTCTGAGACAGGCTCTGGAACACCCCTTTTGCCCTCTCTCTAGCAGTGCACCAATTGTATCTAGTGCCTGCCTGGTCACATGATCTTCCACACAGAACTTGGTATCTTTGGTCCTCTTCTGCAGCACTAACAGTGATTTAAAGAACCCCTGAGCCTAATCATTGCCGATTGATCACAGGAGAACGGATCGATTGGCAACTTAGCTAATCACTTGTCAGTATGCAGATTGTATTGATGCACATATTGAATGTATTTTTTTTTTTTTAAACGGCAGCTTGAACTGCAGCTTTAATATATTAAAGATGAATGTTGGAAAAGTCTTCAAATCAAGGGAATACTGTTCACTTTCCACAGCTGATCACAATACCATTGGAATGATTCAAATCAAGTAACATAACGTAGAAATGGAATCAAGCACTAAATCGCCTGCATTTGGTTGATTTATAAACCCAGATTAACTAACTGGTGTCAGGAATTGACTCCAACAACATTAGAGGGACCAAAATATGTTATTGCCACTTCATATCATAGATAGATGGACGAAACTATCCAAAATGCAGTTGCAATATTTAAAGGTTTCCCGCTCCCCACCAAAAAATGTGATTACTTGCAAAATGTTTTGCAACTCTTAAAGGGCTACTAACATTGCCAAATTAGTAAATTTTAAGCGAAATCTAGCCAGACAACGAGCAAAAGATAGTGTGTGCTCTATTTATACTTTCAGCATTCAGCTAATCTAGCGATTAT